>JAPXFY010006260.1:0-13112 GCA_030674185.1 Monoplex corrugatus | reverse complement strand
AATTTTGAAAAAAAACAGGTAACCAAAATAATCCTGCAGACAGCAAGTCCCCAATGTCACCGGTAGGCAGCCAACACGGTGATTTCACGCTTGTGTAGTCGAAGAAATATCACGTATTCATTGGATTTGAGCCACACGTTAAATCATACTGGAAGAATATGACGAAATGTCATTTTGCATTTAAAAATAATAATCAACAGTAAAAATAAAAAGCTGATTCCAAAATGAATTATTAATATAAGCAAATCATTAATAATCAATTAGATACAAATAATACTAATAAAAGGTGGTCATGGGTTTTGTTTGTGTTTTGTCTTGTTTTGTAAAATACGCGCTTACATTGGTTGGTTTTTTTTTTTGTTCTTCTGTGGTTCCTTTGCTTGGGCGCGGGCAGTCGCATTTGCTTTGTATTCTTTTTGTTTGTATGATTTTCATTTTTATGTAATAATAGAGAAATAAATACCTTTTGTGTCTGTTTTTGTCTGAGTGTTGTTTGTGTGTGGTGTGAGTTTGTGTGTGTGTGTGTGTGTGTGTGTGTGTGTGTGTGTGAGAGAGAGACAGAGAGAGAGTAGAGAGAGAGTCAAGCACGGATGCTTAACAGGCTTAAAAGAAAACGATATCAAACCATACTAAAGATTCAAACCATATATAAAGATAGTCAAACATACTAATAAAAATATCAAACATACTATCAAAGTATCCAAACCATACTACAATCATTACCATACTACAAGATTCAACCATACTACTAAAAGATTCAACCATACTAATAAAGATATCAAACCATCTAACTAAAGATATCAAACCATCACTAATAAAGATATCAAACCAATAATAGATCACGTAATAAAGATATCAACCATATTGTCAAGATTCAAACCATACTAATAAGATATAACCTACTATCAAATATCAAACCAAACTAATAATGATCAACATTCTAATAGTTCAACCTACTAATAAAGATACCAAAATACTAAGTTTCAAACCATTACTAATAAAGATCAACACTATAGATATCAAACCATACTAAAAAATACCAAACATACTATATAAGATATGGAACCATACTTCGTATCACCACAATAGATATCTATCCATACTATACAGAATCAACCATCTAATAAAAGATATCAAACCATACTAATAAAGATATCAAACCATATATCAAATATCAAACCATACTAAAAAGATATCAAACATATAATAAAGTGATCAAACCATGACTAATAGTATCAACCACTATAAGATATCAAACATACTATCAAAGTTATCACCTACTATCAAAGATACAAACACATACTATAAATATCAAACCATAACTATATAAGATATCAAACCAGACTAATAAAGATTGAAACCATACTATCAAAGATATCAAACCAACTAATAAAGATATCAATCCATACTATCTATGATATCATATCCATACTAAGTATGATATCCTCATAACCTTGTTTAATAAGATTATTCAATCAATACTATTAAATGATTTCAAACCTGATCTTTGAATAGATTTCAATCCATACTATTATATTGATGTTCTATACCTTACTGTTATAATATAAAAATTATCTATACCATTACGTTTCAAAGTTATCAAACCGATTCTATTTTAAGATATTCTTAACCTTTATTAATATAAGAAATCAAATCCATAACTTATAAAGAGATTCAATACGATACATCAAAGGATTTCCAAACAATTACTTTTTAAGTTATCATCAAAACCATAATATTAAAGAGTATCAAACCATTCTACTTAAGTTATCTACTCCATACTTATAAATGATATACACTATCCATTCTACTAAAGATTGCATTCACACTATTATAATATTGAGATCTCTTAACCATACTAAGATAAGATGTCATAACCATACTAAACAAAAAATATCAAACCATTACTATCAAGATATTCAAACCTTACATAATAAAGATATCAGACCATATAATAAAGATATCAATAACATACTTTCAATAGTTATCATTCTATTCTAATTAAGATTATCAATCCCATACTATATTTAAGATTTCAAACCATACTTACTATAGGATATCAAAACCATACTATCAAAGATACTAAATAACCATGCTTAATTAAGATATAAACCATCTCTTATATAGATATCAATCCTTATCTACTAAGATAGCAAACCATACTTGTAAAGATATCAAATACCATTTCTACTAAAGCATAATCAAACCATACTAATTAAAAGATATCAAACCTTGTTCGTTGTTGTTAGTACATGTAGATGGTCTGTAGTAGTGTTGTGTTGTTGTTATTGTTTTTTAAAGCCCTGGCTGACTGCATAAAGTCACACAAGGGCTTATTTTCCATATGAACACACAAAGCTCTTGACTACAAATCATTGACCTTGGAATTATCAATGTTGAAAGTGTAATTATTAAAGTACCATCACATCATGTTTAATATGTGTACTATGTCGTGTGTGTGTGTGTGGGGTTGCGGTTAGGTGTGTGTCGTGGGTGTGTGTGTGTGTGTGTGTGATGCGACCCCGCCCCGAGTCTGGGTTTGTGGGGGTGTGTGTGTATGTAGGACTGGGCTGTGTGTGTCGTGGGTGTGTTGTGTGTGTTGGGTTGTGGGTGACTGTGTGTGGTGTGTGGGGGTGCGTGATCTGATATTATCTGTGAAGATACGAGACGACTCTCACATAACTTTGTGATGTGAGATAGAGAAAGTGTACATAGTCTATTTCTTTGGACTTCATCGCTAGATTCGTGTCTAACATAACGCCGTTCATGGTGAGGACATCGGGGAAGGGAGTGGTTCTGGTTGTTGCGGCGGAAACCACGTGCGGCCCTTTGCCTCTCTATGCAGCAAACAGTCCTGACGTGTGGCCTGGGTGACCATAGTTTATCAGTTATATCCAATTATTCGTGGTTAGTTTCCGTGGAGTGTGAGGTACGATTTTGAGGTATCATCGAGTTCGACTATAAGATGTAATTGTGATGGGTTGTTCTCATAACTCATTCTCTTGCCACGCCCGAATCGATTTTACTGAGTTTTGTTGTATGCAGACGCGGGATATATCCAATTCCCAGGGGGACACTACAGTAGCCGGGGGGGGGGGGGGGCGGTGGGGGGGGGGCGGGTGGGCGTAGGGGGTACCTGACGCCCTTCGTTCGTCCGTGGCGGAGGTTTGGAGTTCTCTTTGAAGAGGCAAGACAATACAAGTAGTCAATGTCATACAATGTAACGCGTGCGGACAGAGGGTGACTCTATCCCAACTTGTCAGCATCCACCCCTTTACCCCTCCCCCAACCCTCACCCTCCCCCAACCCCCCCCAACCCCCCTTACACAGTTCTTTGGAAAAACCTCTGATGATCGGGCCACCGGTGCTTTTGCAACCTAAAATAAGTCTGCAGACAGCAAGTGAGTCTCCAATCTGTCATCACGGTAGGCAGCCGTAGGCAAGCCAAATCACGCAAAGAGCAACACAAAGCACAACAAGCAAGCTAGCAGCAGCAAAAATTAGGCACACGGGCAGCAAGAGTTGCAAATATAGGAGCAGCACTAGAAAAAGCAGAAGCAACCGAAGCAAGAGGCAGCCAGAGCACTGTTAAACAGAGCACCAAGAGTCAAAGCAAAGGCAGCTAAAGCACAGGTAGAGTATTGAGCAGGTAGTGCACAAGCATGAGAGTAAGAAGCTAGCAGCGAGAGCAAAGAGCAAGGTACAACTGCCAGAAGCAGCATCTGTGCTAAAGGAGGCATACAAGTAGCCACGGTGATTTAATTGCTTGTGCAGAGTCAGAAGAAAAGAATAGAAGTAAGAGGAAATCACGCTATATCATGGGTGTTTTGTAGACAGAAAGGAAAATAAAACACCAATAAATAAAAAAAAAAAAAATACCGTTTGTAGACTTGGTATTTGTAGACAGGAAAGAACATAGGTGAAAAAAAGAAAATAAAAAAGGGCTATAGAAAAAAAAAAGAAAGATAAAGGGAGAAAGAGATGATATATATCGAAAAAAAAAAACTGGATCTTTCGTCTCTGCGGTCTGACGATATCTCATCCTGTAATTGTTATTAGGCTCTGTGTGGAGGGGCCAAAAACTCGACATACATGACCCCCTCCCACCACCCACAACCGCACAATACACACCACGCAACCACTCTTGCCTGTCATTTCATTACTTTAGTTTCGGTAAGGGTAGTTGTGACCGGTGACACACCGAATACAGACCGCGAACAGAGAACGAAACGTAACGAAAATTCTACACGAGCACAAATTATCGAAATCGTGCAAAGCAACAGTCTTGTCTTGGTCGATCGAGCTACTGGTTTTTTAGTTTGGTTTTGGGGAGCGGGGGGGGGGGTGTAGGTGTGTTGTTGTGTGGGGGGGTGTGGGGGGGGGGTGGTTGTGGTAGTGCTAGTGGGTTTTGTGGGCGTGGTGTGTCTTGGGGGATGTGTTGCTGGGAATGAAGGGTGCTGGGGTGGGGCAAGTAGTGAATGCATGTGCATGCGTAGGTGTCGGGTGGGGAATTGTGGGGGCGTATTGTGACGGGAAGGTGTCAGCGGTTGGGTTTTATGTGTTATTTTTGGTTTGTATATTTAGCGAGGTAATGGGGTTATTATGGGTTATAGGAGATTATGGTGGGGTTTTATATTTTTTTTTTTGATTTTTTTTGTATTTACGTTTTGTTGTCTTGGTGGGTATATATTGTGGTTAAGGGCCTGGGGGGGGTTCCATTGGTATGGCATGGGGGGGGGCGCGCGGGTGTGGGGGGCGGGTCGGGGGCGGTACACATTGTTTTAAATATCTTGTGCATAGATAGGGCTGTCTGGTTTTTTTATGTTGTTGGGTTTCTCTGACTGGTATGGAGTAAGTTGTATTTAAGTTGTGGATTGCTTTAGAGAGTAGGTGGAATTAGGTATGTAGTGAATGTTTGTGTTTGTTGGGAGTTTGTTGGGTTTGTTTGCTTGGTATGTGGTCGTTTTTAATTTTGACGTCTTTGGGGCTGGGGGGGCTGGGTTCTGGGGGGTTTAGGTTTAGTTATTTTAAGAGTAAGTTGCTTTATAGTGGTGTTTTTTTTTTTTTTTTTTTTTTTTTTTTTATTTTTTTTTTTTTTTTTTTTACTTTTTTTTTTTTTTTTTTTTTTTTTTGTTTTTTTATTGTTTATGGGTTGTTTTTTTTTTTTTTTTTTTTTTTTTTTTTTTATTTTTATTTTTATTTTTTTTTTATTATTTTTTTTTTTTTTTTCTTTTTTTTTTTTTGTTTTTTTTTTTTTGTGTTGGGGTTTTTTTTTTTTTTTTTTCTTGGTTTTCATTTGTTTGTTTTTTTGTTTTTTTTTTTTATTTTTTTGTTGGTTTTTTTTTTTTTTTTTTCTTTTTTTTTTTTTTTTTTATGTTTTTTTTTTTTTTTCTTTATTTTTTGTTTTATTTTTTTTTTTTTTTTTTTTTTTTTTTTTTTTTTTGGTTTTTGGTTTTTTTTTTTTTAGTATTTTTTGTGGTGGTGGCACTATTGGGATAATTTATTTATTTATAATTAAGAATTATATGCATGGATTATAATAGATTCTAAATTATATTACTTATAAATGGTGCGTTTGTATGGTGGTTGTTTGAGGGGTTTTTTTGTTTTGTAGGTTTTTTGTTTTGGTTGTTTTTTGTTTTGTTTTTTTTTTGTTGTCTTTGTCTTGTTTTGGTAATTACGCCCGCTTCGATTCTGCTTACATTGGTTTTTTTTTTTGTTTTTGTTTTTTGTTTGTTGTTTTTCTGGTTCCTGTTTGCTTTGGGGGCGCGCGGCGGGGCGCGTGCGTTGCGTTGCACAAAGTGTCGCAGTTGCTTTGTATCTTTGTTGTTTGTTGTGATTTTCATTTTTATGTAATAAATGGGAGAAAGAGTTAGAAAGAGAGTAAAGTTTAGATTTGTATTAGATTTTAAATACCGTGGGTTTCTGTTTTGTCGCGTGTGGGTTTCATGTGGGTGTGTGGTCGGTGGGGTGTTTGTCGTGTTTGGGGGGGGTGGGCGGGGCGGGAAGAGTTGGGGGGGGGGTGTGGGGTGTGTTGGGGTGTGGTGGGGGTGTGTGGGGGTGTGTGTGTGTGGTGCGAGAGTGTGAGGAGAGTGGCTTGGCTCCTGTGGCGGTTCTGGTCGGTTTTGATTTAGTAGTTCATATCATGACTTGCTTTGTGTGGATTTACATGGTCGTTTGTTTTTGTGACACTTTCATTTAGTTGTTTTTGTGTTTACTGTTGTTGTTTTGTGCTTGATTTAATGTCGTTGTTTGTGTAGCTTTACCAGTTGTAGTTTGTGTTGAATATGTAGTGGTTGCTGTTATTTACGTGTTGTTGTATGTGTGCTTATCATGGTACGTGGGGTGGGGGTTTGTCGTGGATTTAATGGGTAGTACGGTTTTGTGTGTGAATTTACATGGGGTTGTTTGTGTTGGTTTGATGGGTTGTGTTTGTGAGATTTACATGTAGTTGTTAGTACTGTTGTGCACATTAAATGTTGTTGTTGGGGGTTTTTGTGTGGGACTTTTAATGTAGGTTGGGGGGGGTTTAGCAATGGTGGTTTGGCATTTACATGGGCGATGGGTAGTGGGGATTTTGTTGTGAGGGATTTAATGTAGTGATTTGTGTGATATAACCATGTTCGGTTAGTTTCAGTGTGATTTCAATGTTGTTGGTTTTGTGTGCTTTAAATATGTAGTTGTTTGTGTGATTTTACTGTAGTTGGGTTTGTCGTTGGATGTTTTAATGTATGTATGTTTAGTGTGCTTTAATGTTAAGTTGGTATTGAGTGCACTTTACATTGTAGTGGATTTGTGTGGCAATTTACTGTAGTTATATATTAGTGACGACTTATAAATGAAGTATTATAGAGTGCTTTTTCACTTGTTGATTTTTTGTTATCTTTCACCTGTGTCGACGTTTGGTTTATTTACCATCATTAGCTCTGTCTTTGGGGCTTTAGTGATCTATAATATCTCCATGGGTATCTAATTACCGTTAGTGAGCATTACATTTAGAATGTAAGTGATACTATCCTTTTACGACTATCTGATTTGGTGTTATTTCCCTGGGGGTGTGGGTTGGTGTTGGTGGCGGCTTTTGAGTCAGGGTGGTGGTGTGTGTCGTAGTATGTAGTTAGTTGGGAGTAGGAGGAGTGTTGAGAGTAGTAGTTCAATTTGGTGGAGTAGGCAGTTTGGGGTATTGTCTGTAGTAGTTAGTAGTTGTAGTGTTGTTGTTGTTGTGTTGCTAATTGTATTTTTTTTTTTAAGCCAAGGATGACTGCTACAAGTCATACACCAGGGCTTATTACCATCTTGAACTCAGCACTACAACAAACTCTCGTGACCTTGGGTAAAAAAATACAAATGGAAAAGTGGTGTTTTTTGTTATTTTTATTAAAAGTAACACACATCAATGTATAATTTGTGTGTGTGTGTGTCTGTTTCTTGTTGTACTGGTGTAGTGGTGTGTTTGTGTGTGTGTGCCGTTCTTGTGTGAGTATGTTGTTGTGTGTAGTTGAGGAGAGAGAGGAGAGAGAGAGTCAGATAGACAGACGACAGAGACAGAGACAGACTCAAACACAATAGAGAGAGAGAAAGAGAAACGAGAGAAACAGAGGACCATAGTCATTACTTTGGACTAATTCTATAACTTTTCAAACAAAACGCCTATCTTTTTATGCACTTTTATTTCTATTAAGTTTCCTATCGTCTCAGCGGCAAACAGTTGACGTGGCTGGTTGACAGTCTATATCGTTATAGCACTGTGGTTAGTTCCGTGGAGTGTGATGGTAAGATTAGAGGTTATCGATTGATCATAAGGGATGTAATTGTGAAGGGTTGTTACTCATACTCATACTCTTGCACGCCGTACGATCTTACTGAGTTATGTGGGATGGGGAGACTGACGGGATAACCATCCCAGGGAAGTAGCGATGGGGGGGGGGGGGGGAGGGGGGACGGCGCGTCGAGGGTGAGTACTCTTGAGAGGCAAGTACAATACAAGTAGTCAATGTCATTACAATGAATGGTGGGACCGAGGGGTGACCCATCCCAAGTTAGTGGGGGGGGTGGGGGGGGGGGGGGGGTGATGGTGGGGGTTGGGGGAAGGGACGGTTTTATTTGTTTGGTTGATTTTTAATGAGGACTTAGAATTTGTGTGAACACGATGCTATAGTCAGATTTGAAGTGACCTATTTTAACAAGAGGAAAGCATATCATTTTTATGTACTTTGTGGGCTTTTTGTTTTGGGGCTGTCACAAAACCCCTTTTTACGAAGCCAGAGGGGGGGAGGGAAAGGGGGGAGAAGAGAGGAAGGGGAAGGGGGAGAAGAGGAGGGGAAGAAGGGGGGAATAGGGGGGGGAAAAAGGGGGGAAAGGAGGAAAAGGAGAGAGAGAAAAAGAGGGAAAAGGGGGAGAGGGGAAGAGGAAGAAGAAGAGACAGAGAGAGAGAGAAAAGGGGGAGAGAGAGGGAAAAAAAGAGAAAAAAGAGGGAAAAGGGAAAAAGGAGAGAGGGGAAAGGAAAAAGAAGGGGGGAAAGAGAGAGAAGAGAAAGGGAGAGAGAAAGAGAGGGGGAAAAGGGGAAAGAGAGAAAAGAGGGAAGAGGGGAGGAAAGGAGGAGGGGAAAGAGAGAAGGGGGAGAAAAGGGAAAGGAAAGAGAAAGAAAAAAGAGAGAAGAGAAAGAAAAAAGAAAAAAGGGAAAGGGGAAAAGAGAAGAGAGAGAGGAGAAGAGAAGAGAAGAGAAAGAGAAAAGGGGGGGAATAAGAAGACAGAAAGGAGAGAAGAAAGGGGGGAAAAGAAAAAGAGAGAGAGAAAAGAAAGGAGAAAGAGGGGAGAGGGGAGAGGAAGAGAAAGAAAAGGGAGAAGAGAAAAAGAGAGAAGAGGAAAAAGGGGAAAAAAAAAAAAAAAAAAAGAAAAAGAGAGAAAAGAAAAAGAGGAGAAGAGAGGGGGAGAGATAAGAGAGAGGGAAAAAAAATAGAGACCAAAAAGAGGAAGAGGGAGAAAAAGAGAGGGAGGAAAAAAGAGAGGGAAGAGAGTAAGGAGAAAGAGAGAAGAAAAAGAGGAGAGAAAAAGAAAGGGGGAGGGGAAAAAGAGGGAGAAGACCACACACACAAAAAAAAAAACTCACACAAAAACCCCCCACGCGTGCACGCGCTTATGAACACTCCCATAACCCGGGAAAACGCTGGAGGGGGGAAAAAAAGAGAGAGAGAGAGAGAAGAGAGGGGGAAAGAAGAGAGAAGAAAGGAAAAAGAGGAGGGAAAAGGGGAGAAGATTTTAAACAAGAAAAAAATAAAAATTTTTTAATAATAATTTTTTATTTTATTTAAAAACCCCAAACCCCCCCAAACCCCAAACAAATTAACCCTTTAAAACATCCCCGCGCGCCGCCTTATGAACACTCCCTAACCAAAAAAACGTGGAGAAAAAGAAAAAAGGGGAGGGGGAGAGAGAAGAGGGGGAGAGAGAGGGGAAGGAGGGAAGAAAAAAAAGAGAGGAAGAAAACAGAGAAAAAGAAGAAAAAAGAGAGAGACAGGAAGAGAGATACAGAGAGAAAAGACGCAAAGCAATACACACGGATGTTAAAATTTAAAATTTTTAATACAGTAAAAACATTTCACCACGCACGCACTACAAAAAAAAAAATTACTTTTTAAACAGTGAAAAAAGGAATTTAATTTTTGAAAGCCCTTGTTAAAAAATGTCACTAAAACAGTTATGTTCTTTCACTTTTTTTTGATTTTCCCTTGATCCTTTTTTTCACACGGAAGGGGAAAACAGGGAAGTTTCTTTTTTTTTCCAAAGTTTTTTTTACTTGGTGTTTTTTTTTTTTGGGGGTTTTATGTTAAAAAGGGGCCCGTTGCCAGAAAATTTTTGCCTGTCTTGTCTTTTATTTTTAAATACGCGTTCTTATTTTTTTTTTGTGTTTTTTTTTTGGGGTTTCCCGTTTGTTGAAGCCGGCATTTCCCCCTTTTTTTTGGGGGTTTTTTTTAAATTTTTTGGGGGGGGAATTTACAAGAAAAAAAACGATAGCAACCTTTTATGAACGTTGTGCTATTTTTAAATGTGGTTGGAAGTGAGGGAAACCCCAAAACATGTTTTTTAACCCTTTGACTCAGCACCCCCTTTTCCCCAACCCACTATCAACCCATACTGCAAAACAAATAGTTAACCCCTTGACTCACACACCCTCTCCACCGCATCCTGCATTGTAAACCCTTTACTAAAAAACAAATGGGAAACCCCCTTTGCTCCCCCTTCCCCCAGCATCCGGCATTGAAACCCCATACTAGCAAAAAAAAATATTTTAACCCCTTTTGACTCACTTTGACCCCGCCCCCTCTCCACCGCACCCCCCGCTTTGTAAACCATACTAGCAAAACAAAAAAATTAACCCTTTGCTCGCGCACCCTCTCCCCCCAGATCCTGCATTAAAAACCAAACAACAAAAAAAAAAATTAACCCTTTGTTCACGCCCCCTATCCACCAGCTTCCTGCGGGAAAAGGACAGACAGAAGAACGGGGGAAAAGAGATAGAGATAGATAGATAGAGAGGACAGACGGACAAAGAAGAGGGGAGAAAAAAGAAGAGGGGGGGGTGGGGGTGGGGGGGGGGAGGGGGAATTGACTATTTCAACGAAAAAATTAATCGGTTTTGTCTCCGTACCTTCACATGAATTTTGTTTAGGGGGCCCCTGGTTTCTTAAGGGTAACAAAAGTGGCGGGGATCTATTGTTGAGGGTCCTAAAAATTTCCCCCTCAAGTGTTGTTTGGAGGCTGGTGGTATTGGGTGCTTGAAATCACGGGGGGAGACCAAAACCCCCTTTAGACCTTTTTTTAATTTTGAGGTTTTTTACATGTTTCTTCAATTAGTTCACAAAAAAAATATCGTTACAGTGCATTTGTTTTTCAAGAATAAAAATTATTCTTTTCAGAAAAAGAATCTTCTTCTTTTTCTTCTTCTTCTTCTTCTTTTTTCTTCCTTTTTTTTTTCTTCTTCTTTTTTTCTTTTTCTTTTTCCTCCCCCCCCCCCTCCCCCCTTTGGGTTTTTGCCCCTTTTTTTCTGTTTCAATTCTGAGCGAGTGTCTGTGCGGTTTGGGGTATTGGGGGATGTGTTGGTATGTGTGCGTGTATAAGTGTTGTTTTGGGTTTTTGTGCGCCCTGGGGGAATGTTTTGGGGGTGCGTTTTGGGTGGTGGTTTTGTGTGTTGTGTGTTTTTTTTGGGGTGGTGGTTTTGGGGGTGGTGGATGGGTTTGTGTGTGGGGGGGGGATGGGTCTGTGTGTGGGGTTTTTCTTAGTTTGGTGCGTTTTTGTGCCGGAAAAGTGTGTGTTTTGTGCGCGGGGTATATTTGTTTTGTGTGTGTGTGTGTATGGTAAAGGTCGAATTTTCGACCGGGAGGTAGCACCCCTCCCACCCCCCCCCTTCACCATCCTTCACCTGCTAATTGGGGGATTTGTTCGTGTACTTCAGTGTTGGGGTGGGAAATGTGTGTGTTTTTGTGTGTGTGTGTTTTGGGGGTTGGGATATGTATGTGGTGTGGGGGGGGGGGGATCTGTGTTTGTTGTGGTGCCTTTTTGAGTTTGTGTGGGGTGCGTGCGCGAATGTGTGTGGGTGCGCGTGTATTTTTTTTCAGGTGGTGTAAAAAAAGGGGGGAAAATTTCGACCGGGGGTAGCACCCCTCCTCCCCCCCCCCCCCCCCCACCCCCACCAATTCCCCCCTGCTAAAAAAAGGCGAATTTTAGTCACTTCACAGTTTAAAGTTGATTAGATTCCAGGGGAAAAAGCTCCCCCCTCCCCAAGGGAAACACCGCCAATCAAAACGGTTCGATGCTTTGCCCCCCCCCCCTGACGTGGCTAGAGTAAATTAGACCTTTAACTAACTCCCCCCCTTTTCCTTTCTTTGACAAAATTTTTTTTTTTTAAAAAGAAGATCGAGAATTCGATTCATCACCGTGTTTTTTGACCAAAGGCTTTTTTTTCCCCCATTAAAGAAAACGACTGTGAAAAAGGTTTCTTTACAAAAATTTTCAGACCAAAATGCTTGAAGAAAAAACAGGGGTTTTGAAGTGGTTTTATCAATATTGCAGACCAACTGGCTCATTCAGTAGAAACCGGGGTTTTGACCCCTTCCCCTTTCATCGTTACAAAAAGGGGTTTTTCTCCACCCCGGTCCCCCTTTTTGCGAAAAAGTGATTTGTTGTCTTTTTATGTTCAAATTTTTTTTCGTGGCCTGTTTTTGCAAAAAAAATGATAATTTTGTGTTTTATTATATTTGTTTCGTTTCAGTTTCTTTTTTATTTTTAAATTTTTTTTGTTTCAATTACAGGAGTGTTTGATGTTTTCAGTAGCTGTTTTTGTAGGGTTTTTATTCGTTGGGGGGCCATGATCACCAACCCCCCTGCGGCAGTTTTTGATTGATTTTTTGGGGGGTTTTTTTTTCGGTACCCTCCCCCAATGTTGGGGTGCGGCGGGCTTTTTTAAAAAAAAAAAAAAGAAAGCATGACATACACGAAGGAGAACGAATAAAGCATCGGTATCTCACAAGTACTAAAAAATTTTTTTTAAAAGGGGGTTTTTTAGCAATTTTCTTGATCCTCATATACTCTAGAAGGGGGGGGGCTTTTTAAAAAAAACAGAAAAAAAACCCTTCCTTTCTTTCTTCTGATGAACCGGTAGTCAAAAAGGACAGGCGGCTAAACGGGGTTTTGTCTTTCCCGGCTGCTG
Organism: Monoplex corrugatus; assembly: GCA_030674185.1. Classification (NCBI taxonomy): domain Eukaryota; kingdom Metazoa; phylum Mollusca; class Gastropoda; order Littorinimorpha; family Ranellidae; genus Monoplex; species Monoplex corrugatus. Next base: position 406 of record JAPXFY010006260.1, on the reverse strand, counting down.
GCCGGGGAAAAATTTTGACACCTCGATTGGGGGGGTAAAATTTTTGGGGAGGTCAGCTTTAAAAACACTTGCCAGTGCCTAAGCCTTCCTTTAAAGAATATTTGTTTTAAAATGAACCAAAATTAGCTTTGGGGTTTTTGGGCTCAAACTTCCATTTGGGGGGGGGAACATTCAAAAATAAAAAAAAATCATGAAAAAGGGAAAAAGTGCTGCTAAAAAAAATATTTCCATTTTTTTTAAAAAAATTTTGGAGAAAACTTGGCCCCGGGGGTTTTTTTCAAATTTTAGAAGGGGGACACTCGTTTTTGGGTTGATGTTTTTTCGTTCAGTTTTTACGTCGAACCCCCCCTCAGGTTTATGGCCCCCCCCGGGGGGGAAAAAAAAACCCAGGGAAGTGGGGAAAGGG
>JAPXFY010006258.1:0-13114 GCA_030674185.1 Monoplex corrugatus | reverse complement strand
ACGAAAAGTGGAAACTCTTAGAAACTTGTAAATGTGTGTTAAAGGAAAAACCGCTAAATTACGTCTGAAACAACCTTTTGTCCTTATACTAATGGAAAAAATTGTCCCCCAATATGCCCAATGAATATTTTTCCATGCCCCCAAAAAGGAAGGAAAAAAAGGATAAAATAAAAACAAAATTTAGAAAAAGGAAAAAAAAAAGTGTGATCCCCACTTTTTCAAGCAAATAGGAACCAGAAGAACACGAAAAAAAAAAAAAACGCGTATTTAGTACATAAGACAAGACAGGTGCAAATTTTCGCCAAAACTGCCTTTTTGTAAACGTAAGATCACAAAATAAACAAAACCGGAACAAAGATTGGAGAAAAAGACGAAACTTCCCTGCTGCCCCGTTTTTTTCTCCTAATTTTGTATCGGTGTTTGTTTTGTTTTTTGTGATCTTACGCTTGAAAAAGGGCCCAAATTGGGCCCGAAAATTTGCCCCCTGTCTTGTGTTGATTAAATGCGCGTTTTTTTCTTTTTTCTTTTTTTTTTTCTCTTTTCTTAGAAAAAGATTTTTTAAAAATCTAGCTCTGGAGGTTTGTTCCCCAAAAAGGACAAAATTTTAGGGGGGGGCGTAAAAAATAATTCTTACTGTTAAACTGTTTGCTTTTTTTGGGTTTTTGTTAAAAGTGAGACCCATCACAGGTGCTTTGTTTTGAGGATTTTTTTTTTTTTTCACAGTTCCATCTATGGGAGATTCAAAAATTTTTTTTGAAAAGTTTACATACAAGGGGTCGATTTTTTTATTTAATTCCTGTTGCAACGGGGAAAAATTTGAAAAAATTTATTTTGCTGCAATATTTTATATTCATAACATACACCGCGTTATTATACATACTATATATATTTTTTCATATGTATAATTTTAAAATAATTTTATAATATATATGTACGTACACACCACACACACAAAACCTTTTAAAAATAAAATTATACAGTTAAATGACATATCTATTTTATAATTTACATATATATATATGGAATAAATACATAAGTGTTAATTTTAAATTCCTAATTTCTTATTTTTGAAATGTTTTAAAACAATTGCTTAAATTTCTAAAAAACCATTCTGGACTACCATAAACACTCAAACACACACCCCCAACCCCTCTCTCTCTTCTCCCTCTCTCTCTTCCCCCCATATCTTCATAACCCCCACAATAATTATATAAAATTAGTGAGACCCAGGCGAAGGGTAAAATTTTGGTTTTTCTGACAACACGGTGTGTGTGTGTTGTGTGGTGTGGTGGTGTGTGTGTGTGTGTGTGTGTGTGTGGGGGTGTGTTGTGTGTGGGGGGTTGTGGTGTGGGTTGTGTGTATCAACCACTGACAGCATCACATTTTGGGAATTTTGGCTGCCCACACTGCCTCAGAGTCTATATCCTCTGTCTGTCTTTCCTCAACCACATTGAATCCTCTGGACTGTCATCCCTGCCCCAGTCCTTGATGTTTCCAAGGTAGTTTTTTTGTGGTTTTTCCCTTCCCTTTTCCCCTCGACTTTTCCCTTGGGGATGACATTGTCACTCGAATCCATTTTTTTTTTGTTTCTGCACTTTGTTAAAAGGGTCAATTTCTTTTTAAGGACTTTGTTCAAGTTCCTTTCGGGGTTTTCAGCTCCTCGAGTATCCTTGTCGTTTCTTTTTGTTTTTCCAGTTACCCTTTGATCGCTATAAACCACATTTTGTGAATTTTTTTTCTTCATGCCTTTTTTTTTTTGAGAGTCCACCCTCAGTTCCGTATGCCCATGTGGTCCAAAACCAGCACTCACTTTTCATTATTAGCTTTGCGTCTATCGTTTTGTCTTTCCATATGTTTGTGAGGTCTATCACGTTTCTTTCCATTGTCTTTGGCATTGATATTGGGGGAATAATCTGCATCGTTGGATTTGATCGACCCTTAAGATTTAAAGTGATGTTTTTCTCCATTTTATTTGATATATGTAGGTTACTAGTGAGACCCGGGTGAAAGTGTAAAATTTTGGGTTTTTCTTGCAAGCCGTGTGTTTGGTGGGGTGTTATCATGAGGGTATTTGTATTTGAAAACTTGTGTTTTGGGAAATTATTTCATTCTGTGATTTTGTATAGAATGACTTGTATTTATAAAGTAAATTTCATTCATGGATTTTATTCCTTTACTTTTATACTTGTGGCGTCATTTGGCGGCTGTAAAAATAAGAAATTCGGGAAAACAAGACAGCAGAAAAATCGTAGTGAAAAAAGCCCAATCCCCTTTTGCCATGAAGTTAGTAAAACTCTAAACTTTTTACAATTATTTCGTCGTTTGCTGCGCATATTATATGGAACACGAACCGCTCCCCTTTATGTATACATGTATCTATTTTCTTGAAGTGTTGTATGTATGTAGTATTTAGTTGTAGGGGTATGTATGTATGTATGTATTATGTGTGTGTATGTTGTTGTTGTATGTATGTAGTATGTAGCATGTATGTGTGTGTATGTATGGTATGTATGTAGTATGTGTGTATGTAAATTTGTATGTATGTACTGGTTAAGTATTGTGGGGTACATATGTATGTTGAATGGGGTGTGTGTTGTAGTATATATGTACACAAACAGATGATCTGAAATTTATTCACTATATGTTTTTATAGACTTCTGTCATAATCAACCTTTTTTAATTTCTTTTCATGCTGTTTAATTTGTTTTTGATGAATTGTGCTTATTTCTTTGGTATCTACTTATATTTTTATATTGCTTTTAATGTAATGAAGAAATCCAAATCTTTTTTCTGCCCCCCAAAAGAAATGTGATTTTTTTTTTTTTTTTTTTTTTGGGTTGTTGCTATGTAAAATTCAACGACCGTGTTTTGTATCCCGTTTCGCTTAAGATGGACTAATATCTTTTTGTCATTTAAATTAAATTTTTCTACAAACCGTGTCGCAAACTGTTCACGACAGTAAATGCCAACGAAGAAAGGATCAACCCGTATCAGGGTCAGAGTCGGGGGAAAAACAGCTGAAAGAGTGCTTCCCCTGCCCAATACCTGGGGGCAAAGTATGTTGGTTCCAAACTTGACACCCGACTTGGGGGTCGTCAGAGGAAAACAGCGGGAAAAGAGGGCTTCCGGAAAATGCCTGGGGGGCAAAGTAATTTGAAATTCCAAACTTGACACCGATTTCAGGGTCAGTCAGGGGGACAACACTGGAAAAGTGCTTCCTGTCCAATCCGGGGGCAAATCATTTTTGAAATTTCCAAATTTGACACTGACATCAGAGTCAAGCAGAGGACAACCGGGAAACAGTGCTTCCTACCCTTTTAAACCGGGGGGCAAAGGTCATAGTTGAAGGCTCCAAACTTGACACCGACGTTAGGGTCAGAGTCAGAGAACAACAGCGGGAAACAGTGCCCCCTATCCTATACCTGGGGCCAAAGGTCACAGCTAAGGCTAAAAAACCTGAAATCCTTTCCTTTTTCAGTTTCGTTTTCAGATGCCGTCTCTGCTTCGGAAAACGAATTCCATATGCACTAACGTCAGAGGTGCCCGCGTATGGTAACCGTGGCACATTCCTTTTAACCCTGCACGTAAACCCATGAGCTGGCCAGATCCTGAGGCCCCCACCTAATGAGTTTTACCTAGTCTATTTTTTAAAAATCCGTCCCCACGACCTCTGCGTTATCACACAGTAATCTAACCAACTGAGCTATTGGGCCCACGATTTCCATGATAACAAAAACCCCACGAGACAGAAATTTATAACAGGAAACGCATCAACATCTTGCTCAACCGTTTTTGAGGACATCCCTTCCTTGCAGTCCATATTTCCTTTTTCCTTGTGTCAGGGACTTTCACATTGACTTGCAGAAGATAATCCAAGCTTAAATGGCAGAAAAGGCCTATCAAAGGATTTAAACATCGTGTTTTTTTTGCACTATGCATGATGTGTATTTGAAACGTCATCCCCAAATCAGCACGTCATCGTCATCATTCATCATCATCATCATCACACATCATCATCATCACATCACACACCATCATCTCATCATCTCATCATCGTCGCCCATCATTATCCAGATTGTTGATATTATTTAACGCAATTTTGCGCTTTTTTTGTTTTCACTTGAAAAAATAATGAAGGGGGCCGTGGCGTCAATCAATTTTAATCCATGCATCGTCATACACACCGATGAAAGGAAAACAAAGCGAAATCCCTCTTGAGGCCAGTATCAAAATAATAAATGTCGTCTTCAAGGAACCCCCAAACGTCCTTCGCCCCTTGGGAATACTGTGGCTGGTGAAACATCTGATCTGGATTTCCGTAAACCCGACATTAGTGCCAGACGTTTAAAGTCAAACAGCGTCCTTCTGAACTTTGGGCACTTTTGAAACGACCTGACGTCATGGTCATGGTATGTCCCAGTAACGGAACTGTTTTAACCGAGGTTCAAGAAAACTTCCATAGCCAGGAATCTGAAAAGTCCTGTTGAGAAAAAATTCATCTCAATGTTATCAGTAGGAGAACATTTAATCATATTTTTTTACTATGAGGGAAATACCCTCATCGTTGTTTACTATGAGAATATTTTTATTATTTTTTCATTGGTTATCAGTGTGAAACCTTCATTACCATTTTTTATCAGAGGAGAAAAATCACTATCATTGTGTCATCATATGAAACATTTTATTACATTGTGTTATCATTTTGCAACATTTTATTTCATTGTGTTATCACTACAAACACATCATCATCATTTTTTTTTATCAAAGAGAACATTTCCATTTCATTGTGTTATCATTTGAGAAACTTCATTATCATTGTTTTCAGAGTGGAAACACTTTTATTGCATTTTTATCAGGGAGAACACTTCATCATCAAGTGCTACAATGTAAAAATTTCTTTTAAAGGGAAAAGCGTGCTTTGTCATCATAATAATGACTGAAAATAACGGATGATGCCAAACGTTCAAATGTCCAACAGAAGGAACCGCCTATAGAAGAATTTTACATTGTATACAGCCCCAGCTAGCAAGGAATTGAAGATTCACCATGCTCTAACCACGCATAATGGAAAACAGGTTTGAAACCTAGGTTGGCACAAAAAATAACACATCTCAAACAAAAACAACACAACAACAACGACAAAAACAACACAACGACAACAACAACAACAACAATAAAAGAAAACGAAACTACACGGACCCCACTGGTGCCCAGGAATTAGCGTGTCAACATATTTTCAGAAATGCCCCCTACAACAAGAATACGCACCCCTTTGATTTCTCAAAAAAAGGATTTACATATAAAAAAGCAATTGTATTCGAAAGTATTTCTTTTTTCCAACAACGAAATACATCTAAAATTTAAAAAAAGGTTTTTTACGAAAAATTCGTCCTGAAAAATAGCCACGTTTTCATGGTCTTTGGTTTAGTTTATTCAGAGAGATTCTGTGTATTTAAATAAATGCAAAGACCAATTCTTCATTTAGAGTGTAGCACTAACATTTGATTTTTAATCCAATCTTTTTTTGAAACGCAATCGAAGTCGTTAAAATCTCCCAATGAATATGAAGCCGGGGGAAAAGCAGAAAGACAGACATTCCATTATCTTAGAACCAGGGTGACTTCATTACTTTTACAAGACACTTAAATTTTGATTTAATGTTAGAACAATGGATTGGGCTGAATGAAGGTTGAAGTTATTTTGCCTTTTAAAGAAAACAAACTTGGATGACTTTTTTCTCCATAGAAAGGTAAAAATAAAATCAGGGGGAAAAACAACAATAAAAAACATACAACATGGGGGGTTTTAAATTACCAAATATTAAGAAATAGCTGAGGGGGTTTTTAAGTATCTTGACTGAGAAAATTTGAAACCACCCAAACCTAAATTGTGACTACTTAGTGAAATTAACGTGTAGAAATTAGCAACTATATTTTGGAAACATTTTTTTGGTTATAATTTTAATTTTGTGGAACTATAAATCCAACGCCCGAACTGATTTTTTTTTGAACTAAAAATGTTGATTGAAATAGTAAATAAAAAATTTAAAAGTTGATTGAAATGGGGAGTTTTTTGTATTGAATATTTTAAATAATAAGGGTGCGACTTGTAAATGCTGCTTGTCCCTCTCCCCTTCAGCGCCCGCTGCTAAAACTGCTGTTGCAGCATGCATAAAAAAGGAGAAAACGTAAAATCTCTTCCGTCAGTACATAGCCTCTCCATCACAAGCCCTATTATGCCTCCTCGTGGGGACACCATAACTGACACCCCGGACTCAAGCAAAAATTTGAGGACTCAGAGGAGGTCTGTCCACAACTGCGGCCCCCAGGCCCACGGCGTGTGGGATATGCCTGGTGCGCACGAACCCGATCCCCCAAAAATGGGGAAATACTCCACTACCTTTGGACATCTGGGAGAGAATAAGGGAAAGGGAGGAAAACCCTGAAAAAAAAAAAACCACCAAAAACTGCCTGTAGTTGCGTTTGGAAAAAAAGACAAAATAGCGGAATTAAAACCTAAACAACGAGGAAGGCAACCCCCAAAAACACCATCGTTTCTCCCCCAAAACAAAAAATGGGAAAAAAACCAAAAAAGAAAAAAGAAGATAACGACGCAAATGTGCCCTATGGGGCACCCTTTGTCCAGTAGGGGGCCCTTTTTATGGGGCAGGTGGGCACCAAACCGCAGCAAGCACTGCTACCAAAACCCCAAAATACAAAAAACGCAAAATGGAAATTAAACATTGCTGCAAAAAGGTAAATTAGACAATATCAAAAGGAGATGCAAAGGCTTAACATTAGTATTTTAGGATAGGGGAAGTGAAATGGAAGGGGGCAGGCATGATAACTCAAGACAGTATCAGTAATATACTCTGGTGGAAAAATCACATGAAAAAGGATTTGGCTCGTAACGGACGGACAAACAAAGCGTTTTGGGGTACGGGGCTGTGTCTGACAGAGTTTTGTTGGGCAAATTGGGAGGCAGGCCATTTGATACAACCATTCAGGTGATCCCAAAATCCGCAAGTATCAGGGAAGACGTCGACAACTTCTACGAAGTATTTTGAGATGGCCCAAAGGCCCAAGTAAACACAAGAAGTCCAGAGTAATGGGAGTTTTAAAGCTAAAGTGGGAAGGATGGGTGAGGGCATATGACGGTTGGGCCTCATGGCCTTGGGACACCCAAAAAGAAAGGGGGGGGAAACGTGTAGAAAGGGGACAGATGAATAGTCCCCAAAAGGAAACACTGATTTGACAGCATAAAAAAAAAAAAAATGAAATTAGATGAGTCCCGGAGATAATACCAAAAAATAGATTGACTACACCTGATTGATAAAAGATTTAGAAATTTTTTACTGTCACAAAAACACTACTAGGGACAGACTGCAAAAGTGACCACAACCCGCCCTGGAAGACTTAGGTAAATTAAGGGAAAAGGGAAAAAGACCAAAAGCAACATCAAATTAAATCTTGGACTCTTAAAGACAGATAAGGATTGTAAAAAAATTAATGACAGTTCAAAACAAAATTTTAGTGTCGGAAACATTAGGACAGTGAGGAACAATGGACAAAGTTAGAAATTCGATACATGAAGCTTGTGAAGAAATCCCCGAAGTAATAGAAAAGCAAAAAAAAAACAGGATGACAAAAGAAATTTTTGGCTTGATGGAGGGAAATTGAGGGAAAGGGAAAGAGAAAAAAGGGGATATACAGGAAGATAAACAAAGAAATCAGGGAAAAGGTGCAATGGCTAAGGAAGCTTGGCTGGAAAACAAAATGCAAAGAAAAGAAGACAGACCAAAAAAAGGACCCTCAGGGGATGTAAGACGAATTTAAGAAACTGGCCAAGAAAAATACATGCACACAACTGGTTTCTTAAAATCGAAATTGGGAGCTTTCAGGAAAAAAAAAAAATTGACGTGGGGGGAGACTTAAAGACTTTTTTTAGATGACAGAAACGTTTTAAACATTATAAAAAGAACTTTGAAGGACCACCCATAATGAAAATGAAGTTAAGCAACTGAAAAAAGATGAAACCAGGAAAAGGCCCCAGGGTCAGACACATTATTACAGAGATGATTTTAACCCCCGGAGAAATTTGGTATTGAAAAAATAACGCCTCCAAATGAAATTTTTAACACTGGAAAAAAATCCCCCAAAAAATATGTCAAAATCAATTTTTTATTTCACCCCAAAGAAAAACAGGCAAAAAAATGCGAATCCATCGCACAATATTTAATGAATCATGTAACAAAAATCCATTAAAAATAATATGATGAGGACAAGTAATAAACCAAAAAAAAAAAATAGCAGATGAACAGTGTGGATTTATGGAAGGGGAAAAGGAATATTAATGCCATATGCTCATAAAACACTTTTATAGGAGGTTTTCGAGATGAATAAGGGTTTATATTTTTGCTTTGTTTTATTATACCAAGGCTTTCCCATCGGGGTAAGACATGAAGAATTGATAACCCAAATAGAAAGGCTCATATTGGGAAAAGATCTACGATATCAAAATATGTGTTGGGGAAAAAACAGCTCATGAGAACAGGGCATATAAGCTTTTCCAAGACGTCAAAAGAGGAGTAACAGGGGTGTGTTTTGTCACCTGATCTTTTTTCACTTTGCACGAAAACATCATGAAAAAACCTAGAGGGGCCCCGGTTTTGGGGGTTGGGGGAAAAATGAGGACGGCATTCGATCCCAAAAATGGAACCTGCTGATGCAAAAAATAAAAGGGACCTAGAAAAACCTTTGTGAATAAATTAGGATGGGGGAAAGGGTAGGGGATTGAGCAGGCAGCAGGAAGCTGAAATCTGATGATCATAAAAAAAAATAAAGTCCCCTCATGAAAAAGACAGCGGAGGCACAACGGACGGGTTATAGGTTTGGTAGGGGAAACGATCGTTTCCCCCAGACGACAAGCACATCAAAATGGCCAAAGAATCGGCCAGGCCAGGGCAGCATTCAGGATAAAAAAACATTTTTTAAAAAATGCCTTCATATGGCATCAGGAAGAGGGTTTTTTGAGTGTTTAGGACCAAACGTTATACGGTTGTAAAACGGGCGGTCAAAGGAGGGCCAGAAAAGGATTGGGCAACCGAGATGTGGTTTTGAGAGGAAAAATGGATTCGGTGGACGGGGGAAGCAGGCAGGGTTTCTTGGGGGTGGGGAGAAAAGGGGATCATTCAAGGGAAGATTAGGAAAAACAGGGGAACATTTATGGGGCATTTTGTGGGAGGGGGGAATGGAGAGCCGGTCACGGGGGAAAGCGGAGGGAAAGGGGGCACCAGGGGAAACCCGGGGGAAATGTTGGACGGACTTTCGGGGGGCGGGGGAACAAGAGGGTGGGGGGGGATGCTTGAGGCAACAAAGATACAGAAAATGGAAATCCATGATTGCCAAACGCCATTCGGCAAGGCACTGTGATGATGTGATGCATGGAGGATGTAGTTTTAAATTTTGTAGATTTTGTATGTATGAATGTATGTATTATTAGTATGTAGTATGTATTATTTATGATGTACATAATTGGTTTGTGTGCATGTTAAAAGTGTGAAAATTTAACCATTTGATTTCTTATAGCGTGAAATCATTTGATGTAAACCCCAAAACGAAAAAATCCCAACAATTATTAAAAAAAAAAATACGCATCTTGGAAATTTTGGGAAATCCTGCAAAAAAAATCTGGTTCATCCATCCCCTGGTTCGTCTGACCCACAAAAAGAAAGTCATAAAAGTAGCCAAAATTGACCACGAAAAAAAAAACAAGAGAAAAGCCAAAACATGTAAACTTGGAAATTTTCTTAAAAGTAACCCGTGCGACTCTACCGTGAAAAGGAAAGGGATAACGTTTTTCCTGAATCAGAAATAAAAACATTGAAAAAAATGGACAAAGACCCAAATTTTAAGGAAAAGTGAAAAGGGGAAAATGATGGCCAAGGAAATGTCTTGGTGGAGGGGGTGTATTATCATTTTTTTATTGTTATTTTTATCATTTTTTATATTTAATTATTATTATTTTATTATTATTTAATTTTTATTATTTATCATTGTTATTTTATTTTTTTTATTATTATTTTTTCATTGTTATTATTATTATTACGTTATTATTATTATTATTATTAGCAGCAGCAGCAGCAGCAGCAGCAGCAGAACAACAAAAACAGCAGAATAAAAGATAGTGGACAGAGCGAATCCACGCCCAAAATTTTACGCACACTTCTCTTTTTCTAAATTTTCGCATTTTCATTTTTGGTTTTTTTTACTCTTTTTTTTTCAAATGTAACAAATTTAAAAAATTATCAATGGTTTTTATTTATGAATTTATCACTGGGCAGTTATTAATATGACTGGCACATACACAAATACATGTAAAATTAAATAATAAAAAAATATTTATAAATTTATATACAAAATATTATAATTATATATATATATATTTTAAAATTATGTTAAAAAGTATATAAATAAAAAAAAAAAAATACCCCTTGCTTTCCTCAGTGTGGTGACTTTAGTTGTTCTTGTTGTCCGTGCTAATTCTAACCAAACTCATTGTGAAAAGGGGGGTCCTTCACTGTATAAGACTAACCCTCTCGCTGCTGTTGTGTAGAATATGCTTTTTTGGAGCATCACACCGGAACAACAGTTTTACTTTGGGTGTTTGAGGAACTATAAATTTAAATCAAAACCGGACGCTACAATTTTTTGGGGTGAAACACGTTTGTTTTAAATTTTTTTGGCTCTCGAGCCCATTTTTGTATTTGAAGTCCATCGAAACCAACACAACAGATTTGCAGAATTTTTCCCCATTCCCAAAATGTTTTTATCTTAAGAAAATTCAAGGAAAAATGGAAAGATTTTTTGGGTGGACCCTTTTGTCGAAAACTTTTCCCAATTTTTGGACCCCCAATATGATAATGTTTTCTGATCCCACTGAATAGGAAACTTTGTTTGTGAAGGTTTTTCTGCTATTTGTTTTTTCCATGTTAATAATTGTTTGGGGAGTGTTCGTGATCTGTCAACCTGGACTCGGGGTTTTATGAGCGGGTTTACGTTTGTTGAACACCAAAAATCTGTCTTTATAACTGCAGTGTTTGTGTTTTCTGTAAACACTGGCTCTGTGTTGTGGCTGCAGTGTTCCTGTTAACTGTGAAAACGGGGCCCACTGTATTGAAGACTGCAGGTTACTTTTAATGTTTGCTCCTTCCTCTCTTTTGGCTGAGGGGGATACTCGATATGGAAGGCTTTCGGGGGGGACTGGGGGAAACATTTCTCTAGAAATCCCCCTTGGGTTTTAGGCTTGTTCTAAAAATTCCCCTGAGTTACGGGGGAATTTTCTTGTGCCATTGTTTTTCCCGTCACAGCCTCCTGGATAACTGTCTAGTGTGTAACTTTTCTTCGACGTAAATTCACGATACCGGCATTTTTTCTTGGAAGTTTTTCACTTTTGAGCAAATACCATTTGTGAAAACCCGTCACTGTGTTAAGGTTTTTTCGTTGTAAATCCAGTGTGTGCGAAGGTTTTACGCTTGAAATTTTATTTTTTTTGTGACGTTTTTTTTGTTGACAGGTTTAGAGAGGTGTTTCATTTCTAGGCATATTGCCAATGGCAGTGTTTTTACTCAGAAGACGGTTTGGTATGAAAGATGTGACAGCCACAAAAAAACGGATAGAGTCCAGGGGTGAATTCACTAATCACTGAAACGTGCATCCGATGATGCCCTTGGGTTTTTTCTGATCTACATGGCGATACTGGTTCACCTGTAAGTACACAGCAATGACCCTGCGATGAAAAGCTGATAGATTTCAGACAGGTAGTATATATATATAGGTATAAAAACCAAACCACTACTAGACAAAGATAGATAGATAGAAACATAAATAAAAAGATAAAAGACGACAGAAGATAGACATTGGATACGGGCAAGATACTAATAAAAAGATAAAAGACAGACAGGTAGGCTTAGGTAGTAGATAGTAGATAGAGAAAATAATGTAAGATGGATGGATTGAAGATGGACAACAACAGACTGAAGACGATGATAGACAGACAGACAGCAAAAATAGATAGACAGATAGACAGATAGATAATAGATAGACAAATAGATAGAACAACAAAACAGATAGAAGATGGATAGCGACTAGATAGCAAATTTAGATAAAGATAGATGACGACAGGAGGAATGGAGAAAGATAGGTAGATAGAAGAGACAGATGGATAATAGACAGAAATAAAATTTGACGACAGATGGACAACAGAAATAGATAGACAGAAGATAGATAGACAGAAAATTTTTAGATAGATAGTAGTAGAGGATGGATAGAAATGAAAGTAGACAACAGACATAAAACCCCAGACAACAGATGGATGATAGAAGATAGATTAGATAGTAAAAATAGATAGATGCTGGACAGCCAGAAGTAGATAGACAGATAGCAGCTTTTAGATAGTAATGGGCGACATATTGAAAAATAGTAGATAATGAAAAAGAAGTTTGATAGATAAAAGATGGAAGATGAAGAAGATAGTAGATAGATAATGATGACAGATTATATTGCCTGAATTTTCTGTTGAAAGAGAATCAAAATGAATGTGTAAAAGGGAAAATTTTGATTGAAGTGCCTAAAAAATTTTATGATTTTTCTTTATTTTCATCAAGTATTTGTAACTGTTTATCAAGCGGTTTGAATGTGTGTTGCTTTGATAATTTTAGAAATGTGCCCTAGATTTCATCCCGACCTGTTATTTTGTTTTTTTTGTTCAATTTGGAGTTATGTCGGCAGAGAACGCAGCTAGAGAAATAATGTGTAAATATGGGTTTAGTTTTTCTACTAAATTTGGACGAGTTGTTTACTGCACCCATATTGTAAATTATAGGGAATGTAATGTTTTCACTACGATAAAAAAATTTCATTTAAACACTGGCGATCATTTTATGTTTAAATTTGAGTAATTTTCAAAGGTTATAACTACATTTGAGCTGACAGCGTGTTAACCTTTTATTTTTTTTGGGTTAAATTGTGAAGTAAACTTTTTTTTTTTCTTAGTACAAATCCTTTTTTCCCACTGGGCAGAGCAGCAGGGAGGTTTCAGTCTTTTGTCCCAATTT
>JAPXFY010006256.1:7500-13122 GCA_030674185.1 Monoplex corrugatus | reverse complement strand
TCACTTGACGGCTGTGATCCTGACGGTGCCAGGTAATCGGATCACTGACGGCGGTTAGGAAGCAGTTGTAAGCTGGATCAGGCAATATTGTGTCAGCTAGGGGAACATTTTGACAGCATTCTGTCTGACTGTTATGGAAAAGGTGGCATAAGTACCATACCATACAGCCATCAGGTACACAGACCTTTGACAGTACTATACCATACAGCCATCAGGTACACTGACCTTTGACAGTACTATACCATACAGCCATCAGGTACACTGACCTTTGACAGTACCATACCATACAGCCATCAGGTACACTGACCTTTGACAGTACTATACCATACAGCCATCAGGTACACTGACCTTTGACAGTACCACACCATACAGCCATCAGATAACTGACCTTTGACAGTAACATACCATACAGCCATCAGGTACACTGACCTTTGACAGTACAATACCATACAGCCATCAGGTACACTGACCTTTGACAGTACTATACCATACAGCCATCAGGTACACTGACCTTTGACAGTACTATACCATACAGCCATCAGGTACACAGACCTTTGACAGTACTATACCATACAGCCATCAGGTACACTGACCCTTGACAGTACAATACCATACAGCCATCAGGTACACTGACCTTTGACAGTACCACACCATACAGCCATCAGATACACTGACCTTTGACAGTACCATACCATACAGCCATCAGGTACACTGACCTTTGACAGTACAATACCATACAGCCATCAGGTACACTGACCTTTGACAGTACCATACCATACAGCCATCAGGTACACTGACCTTGGAAAACAGAATACCATTAAGCAGTAGAATACCATACAGCCATCAGGAACATTGACCCTTGACAACCAACATAGAAAACCATATAGCCATCAGGAAATTACCTTTGACAACGGAAGTAGAATATCAGTCAATCATCAGGAAGTGACCTTTGACAACGGAAGTAGAATATCAGTCAGTCATCAGGAAGTGACCTTTGACAACGGAAGTAGAATATCAGTCAGTCATCAGGAAGTGACCTTTGACAACGGAAGTAGAATATCAGTCAGTCATCAGGAAGTGACCTTTGACAACGGAAGTAGAATATCTGTCAATCATCAGGAAGTGATCTTTGACAACGGAAGTAGAATATCAGTCAATCATCAGGAAGTGATCTTTGACAACGGAAGTAGAATATCAGTCAGCCATCAGGAAGTGACCTTTGACAACGGAAGTAGAATATCAGTCAATCATCAGGAAGTGACCTTTGACAACGGAAGTAGAATATCTGTCAGCCATCAGGAAGTGACCTTTGACAACGGAAGTAGAATATCAGTCAGTCATCAGGAAGTGACCTTTGACAACGGAAGTAGAATACCAGTCAGCCATCAGGAAGTGATCTTTGACAACGGAAGTAGAATATCAGTCAGCCATCAGGAAGTGATCTTTGATAACAGAAGAAGAATATCAGTCAGCTATCAGGAAGTGATCTTTGACAACGGAAGTAGAATATCAGTCAACCATCAGGAACAGTCAGCTTTGACAACCAGTGTAGTGACTGCCACGTGTACAACTACGTCAGTAAAAGCAGTGCATATCATAGCAATGACAGTAAATGAATGCATTGCAAACATTCTACTGGACATGAGATCCAAAACAAGTGCGACTGCCCGCGCCCAACCAAACAGGAACCAGAAGAACAAGAAAACCAAGGCAAGCGCGTATTGTCTTGTTTTGTTGAACACGCGCTTGCCTTGGTTTTCTTGTTTTTCTGGTTCCCATTCTACTGGACAGTCCAGCTAGCAAATTAGCACGTTAGATGTATTTTCGTTTCGAATTATTTCATTTTTATTTGTTTGTCTCTATAAGTATAGATATCACATATGGCTGAAAATCACTGCACAACATTTCCAAGACGTGCATATATTTTTAGTTATAACTTGTTAACGTATATTTGGTTTCATTTCATTTGTTCTATATCTGTAGACGATTTTTAAATGTTCTACTGAAAACTGTCCCTGTAAAAAAGTCATCTACAACACACACACACACACACACACACACACACACACACACACACACACACACACACACACACACACACACACAGAGAGATCTATCTATCTATCTATCTATCTATCTATCTATCTATCTATATGCTATCTATCTATCTATCTATCTATCCATCCATCCATTCATCTATGTATGTATGTATGTAAGTATGTATGTATGTATGTATGTATATGTCTATCTATCCATCTATCTATCCATGTGTCTGTCTTCCTATCTATCTATCTATCTATCTATCTATCTATCTACCGATCATTCTATCTATCTATCTATCCATCTATCTATCCATGTGTTATTCTATCTATCTATCTATCTATCTATCTATCTATCTATCTATCTATCTATCTATCTATCGATCTATCTGTGTGTGTGTGTGTGTCTACCTGCCTGCATGCCTGCCTGTCTGTCTATGTATGTATGTATGCATGTATGTATGTATGTATTATATGTATGTATGTATGTATGTATGTATGTACGTATGTATGTATGTATGTGTGTACGTATGTATGTATGTATGAATGTACGTATGTATGTATGTATGTGTAAACGTATGTATGTATGCATGTATGCATATATGTATATATGTATGTATGTATGTATGTATGTATGTATGTATGTGTGTATGTATGTATGTATGTATTATACATCTGTCTGTCTGTCTGTCTGTCTCCCTGTCTGTGTGTCAATGTGTACGTGTCCTCAGGCCCAGGGCAAGACATGGTGTGACAGAAGAGTACAGGTGAACTGTTGATGTGAACAGTTTGCTGCCCGTGTTGTGTGTCGTCATCTTTGCTCCCTACGTGTCGCCACGCGCTCCATCGATCCCTGGAGGAAATAAGGAAATGACACTCTTCTGATCACAAAAAACAGGGGGGGGGGGGGAGTGGGGATGATAGATGGGGATGGAGGGAAGGGGGATTGGAGAGAATGAAGGAGACAATGTGAGGAATATTAGGACGTGTGTGAGGAGAGAGTTTTGTTCCAGTGTTCTTTTCTTGTCTGTCCGCTCTGATTCTGTTGTTACCCTCACACTATGGCGTCTTGTTGTAGTCAAGAGGACATGAATTAGTAATACCAGTAACGTATTCATTTATTTCTTACACTATGGCGTCTTGTTGTAGTCCATAGGACATGAATTAGTAATACCAGTAAAGTATTCATTTATTTCTTACACTATGGCGTCTTATAATCGTCAATATAAAATGAATTAGTAATACCAGTAATATCTTCACTCGGTTTTTACTCTATGGTAGCTTATGAACGTCAATATGAAATAATTTAATAATACCAGTGAAGTCTTCATGCAATTCGTACACTATGGTATCTTATAATTGTCACTACAAGTAAAGTCTTCATTCGTTCAAACATTATGGCGTCCTATAATTGTCAATATAAAACGAATTAATGACAGCAGTAAAGTTTCCAATCCATTCAAGCAACACCATAACTAACATTAACAACAGGTCTTTTATCCAAGCAGCACTATAACAATAACAACAGGCCTTCCATCCAAGCAACACCACAACTGACAATAACAACGGACAATAACAACTGTCAATAACAACTGACAATAACAACTGTCAATAACAACTGTCAATAACAACTGTCAATAACAACTGTCAATAACAACTGTCAATAACAACTGTCAATAACAACTGACAATAACAACTGTCAATAACAACTGTCAATAACAACTGTCAATAACAACTGTCAATAACAACTCAATAACAACTGTCAATAACAACTGACAACAACAACTGTCAATAACAACTGACAATAACAACTGTCACTAACAACTGTCACTAACAACTGTCAATAACAACTGACAATAACAACTGTCAATAACAACTGTCACTAACAACTGTCAATAACAACTGACAATAACAACTGTCAATAACAATTGTCACTAACAACTGTCAATAACAACTGTCACTAACAACTGTCAATAACAACTGACAATAACAACTGTCAATAACAATTGTCACTAACAACTGTCAATAACAACTGTCAACAACAACTGACAACAACAACTGTCAATAACAACTGACAATAACAACTGACAACAACAACTGTTAACAACAACTGTCAATAACAACTGTCAATAACAACTGTCAATAACAACTGTCAATAACAACTGTCAATAACAACTGACAATAACAACTGACAATAACAACTGACAACAACAACTGACAACAACAACTGTCAACAACAACTGTCAATAACAACTGTCAATAACAACTGTCAATAACAACTGTCAATAACAACTGTCAATAACAACTGTCTATAACAACTGACAATAACAACTGACAATAACAACTGACAATAACAACTGTCAATAACAACTGTCAATAACAACTGTCAATAACAACTGTCAAAAACAACTGTCAATAACAACTGTCAATAACAACTGTCAATAACAACTGTCAATAACAACTGTCTATAACAACTGACAATAACAACTGACAATAACAACTGTCTATAACAACTGTCAATAACAACTGTCAATAACAACTGTCAATAACAACTGTCAATAACAACTGTCAAAAACAACTGTCAATAACAACTGTCAATAACAACTGTCAATAACAACTGACAATAACAACTGACAATAACAACTGTCAATAACAACTGTCAATAACAACTGTCAATAACAACTGACAACAACAACTGACAACAACAACTGACAACAACAACTGTCAATAACAACAGACAATGACAACAGACAATAACAACTGTCAACAACAACTGTCAATAACAACAGACAATAACAACAGACAATAACAACAGACAATAACAACTGACAATAACAACGGACAATAACAACTGACAATAACAACTGACAACAACAACTGACAACAACAACTGTCAATAACAACTGACACTAACAACTGTCAATAACAACAGACAATAACAACAGCCATCAGGGAATTGATATATTGACTACAGACAACAGTCGTGAACAGAAACAGCATGGCTGTGATAACTGTGTGCTTAAAACAGTCCTGATTTTACTTTGTGCTTTTCCCGTAGGCATGTTTCACACACACAGAAACAGATAGAGAGAGAGAGAGAGAGAGAGAGAGAGAGAGAGAGAGAGAGAGAGAGAGAGAAGAGAGAGGAGGGAGGGAGGGACAGAGAGAGAGAGAGAGAGAGAGAGAGAGAGAGAGAGAGAGAAAGAGAAAGAGAGAGAGCTTCTGTTCATATTTAAGATGTCAGACTTCACATTTCAGAGTTCAGGCTTCGGATAGTTATTCCAAAAGGCCACAATACTCCACTGAAAGGTGCTTACAATAATCACACTCTCCTTTGGTGTTGTTTGTATGGGAAAGTTACAGAAACACAGACAGACGGGCATTGAGGGGGGAGGGAGACAGAGAGGGAAGGAGAGAGGAGAGAGAGAGAGGAGCGAGGGAGGGAGACAGAGAGAGCGAGGGAGAGAGAGAGGAAGAGAGAGAGAGACGACGAGAGAGAGAGAGAGAGAGAGAGTGTGTGTGTGTGTGTGTGTGTGTGTGTGACAGACAAACAGACAGACACAGAGAGAGAGAGAGAGAAACC
>JAPXFY010006255.1:0-13125 GCA_030674185.1 Monoplex corrugatus | reverse complement strand
ATATATATAATATATATATATATATATATATATATATATATATATATATATGTGTGTGTGTGTGTGTGTGTGTGTGTGTGTGTGTGTGTGTGTGTGTGTGTGTGTGTGTGTGTGTGTGTGTGTGTGTGTGTGTGTGATCATCGTGCAAGACTTACCGACTCTGCGTGGGATGAAGACGGCTGCTCACCAAAAGGGACAGCTAAAAAAAAAAAAAGAAAAGATTAAAAACACAGTGAGTGCATCATGTTTCAGGATAGCACAATGAAATCACAACGAAATATGTATGGCATTATTCTTTACTATTTTTGTAGCTTAAAGCCCAGCCGTCTGCGTAGAGCCATATCAGGGCTATAACCGTTTCAATACACACATAGTACTTCAACAAAGCGGGGGTGGGGAGGGACATAAAATAACGTACACATATCAGTGCATTCGCGCACATCATCTAAGGAGATGACCCTGGCGTTGGCCGCTCCGTCCAGTTTATCACACAGGGGATTTAAACAACATATCTCATTGCATTTGGAGCACCTGGTCACAACGGGAAAGCAGGAGGGAAAGAGAGCTCCAGCTAGACCCAGGGAGAAAATGCTGGACGGACTTGCAGAGTGGCTGGGGATGAGGAGGGTAGGGGAGATGCTAGGGGCAACGAGAGATAGAGATGGATGGAAGTCCATGGTCACCAACGTCATGCGGCAGGGCACCTGATGATGATGATGATGATGATGATCTCAATGCAAATTTTAACTAAGGACACTAAAACATATATAAGAACGGGCCAAAATTATCTAAAATTGCTTCCACATATCTCATTTCTTTAGAGCAAAAAATGCACTAAATACATGTACTCACTTATAAATCCTAAGAGAAAGTATGCAAGCCTTTATAGAACACATACAGGTGAATGGACCAGCAAATCAGTAAATAATAGGAAGAAATGGCAGAAAACAAAGGAGCAAGGCAGAAACAAAGAGAGTGACAGAAAAGAGGAAATTTCAAGCACAGAATTTCCAGAAGGTGGGGATACTATTTATACTGAAAGAGCCCCCAGCATCCCCGTGGATGGGGGTGGGTGGGGCGAGGGGTATGTTATTTTGCAACCAGTTCGATCATTTGCTGAACTCATCCTTACATTATTCATTGCGCATGATAGTTATTTCAAGATTTCTTTTGATAATTTCTCCAATGGCTTTTGTTAGACCACATTTAGAATACGCAAGTGTTGTTTGGAATCCGTATTTGATAAGACAGTCAAAAATGATTGAAAATGTACAAAGAAGGGCAACTAGGTTGCTTATAGAGTGTAAAAATATGAATTATGAAGAAAGGCTTAAGTTTTTAAAACTTCATTCACTGAAAGTAGGAGGGTTAGGGGGGGGGGGGGGTTTAATACAGGTATTCAAAATAATGAATGGGATGGATAAGTTATCAGTTGAAACATTTTTTTCCTTTCTACAAGCTAGTATAACAAGGAATGCTGAAGGTAAAATATTTGTTAAACACAGAAATACTAACACAAGAGTGTTTTGTTTTTCTAACAGAATTGTTAAATTGTGGAATAATATTCCTTTTGAAATTAAATTTACTAACAGCATTAACAAATTCAAAAATTTCCTGGACGATGACGCAGAATTCAAAATTTTATTTAAAAAAATAGACTGAAGCAGATTTGCTCAAGTATGAATATTAAGGCATGCTTTTCAGACCCCGATGAAGAAAGCGTAAAACAAAAAAGATAGGGCGTTTAAAAGGCCAGAAGGCCTAGGCTACGAGCCAGCCCTCAGCTACTACTACTACTACTACTAATGGCTGAACCATCACAATATACATGTATACACGCTCCGTCATAGTAATTCGTAAAGACTTTCTTTTCATGAGCTGCAACTCCTATGTACGCTTGTTACGAGTCAGCTTTTACGTGTGTGGCCGTTTCAAACATGCCATGAATTTTGAGAAAATATACTCCAACAAAGGCCTATCAATTAACATCAGGAAGAGAGTTCTTGAATGTTATATAGAACCGATACTGTTATACGGATGCGAGGCGTGGACAGTCAACAAACAAAGCCAGAACAAGATTGAGGCAGCCGAGATGTGGTTTCTAAGAAGAATGTTGAGAGTTCCATGGACAGCAAAGAAAACAAATGAGACAGTCTTGATGGAGGCAGACACAAGTAGATCACTCATAAGGAAGATTAGGAAAAGACAGGCAACATTTATAGGCCATTTTATGAGGAAGGGGGATTTGGAGCACCTGGTCACGACGTGAAAGCTGGAAGGAAAGAGAGCACCGGGTAGACCCAGGGAGAAAATGCTGGACGGACTTGCAGAGTGGCTGGGGACGAGGGGGTGGGAGAGATGCTTGGGGCAACGAGAGATAGAGACAGACGGAAGTCCATGATCGCCAACGCTATGCGGCAGAGGCACCTGATGATGATGATAATCCGCGCTCGGGGGTATCCCTAACACAACGACCATCGTTCCTATAGAAACAAGGCAAAGATCATTTTGTACATGGATTTGCACGCAAAATAACAGCAAATGGCACAAAACCGAGACAAAAAGTTAACAAGTTTGAATATCTGGGAACAGTCACCTCACCAGACGGCAGATGCATATTAGAAATAGCCAGCCGAATCTGCCAAACCTAAAGAGCATTCAAGAATATGAAAAGCATTCTCATCAACAAATGCCCGTAAATTAACATCAGGAAAAATGTTCTTCAGTGTTAATGCAATCTATACTGTTGTATAGATGTAATCTATACTAGATCCAAAATAAATGCGACTACCCGCGCCAAAGCAAACAGGAACCAGAGGAACAAGCAAACCAAAGTGAACGCGTATTCAACACAACAAGACAAGACAAGCGCAAATTTTCGGCCAACCGGCCTTTGTCAAGCGCGAATGCACGATCACGAACAAACCACAAACACCAAACAACGGATAATAAGAAGAGGACTACTACTCATGAACACATGGGCATTTCATTTGGTCCCTTTTTATCCACTGACGTAGGGCAGTTTTTAGTCCTCTTCTTATTATCCGTTGTTTGGTGTTGTTTGTGGTCCGTTTGTGACCGTGCATTCGCGCTTGACAAAGGCCGGTTAGCAGAAAATTTGCGCTTGTCTTGTTGTGTTGAATACGCGTTCACTTTGGTTTGCTTGTTCTTCTGGTAATCTGTACTGTTGTATGGGTGTAATCTGTACTGTTGTATGGGTGTAATCTGTACTGTTGTATGGATGTGAACATGTATGTAAAAGGCGACCAAAACATGAAGAAGAAGAAAGAGGAGTTTTCTCCCTTCACCCACGAACAGTCGAGTGGTGGTAGTTTAGATCTGGTCCTTCAGATCAGCTAATAAACCGCTTCCTGTGTGCGGCATACGTTTATCGCACGTAAAAGACCCCATGATAATAAAGGAGCTATTTATGGCAAAAATCTGTAGAAAAATACCCGTAAAACAACAACAGCAAAAGCAAACAACCAAAAACAAAACAAACAAAATAAAAAACAAACAAAATGCGCACACACACACACAAACACACATACACACACACATACACACACTCACACACTTTTACACACACACACACGCACGCACACACGCACACACACACACACACACACACACACACACACACGCACACACACACACACACACACACACACACACACACACACACACGCACACACACCAGAAACAAAGAGAGAAATGGGTGGCTAAGCACAACACAGAGCCACAACACACTCAGTGGGGGAGAGGCAGCCCAAAGTTCACACAGTAGTTCTGTTGTGAATAAAAACAAAAAGTAAGAAAAAAAAAGAAACTGAATTAAACCAAATAAACAAACGCATACTTGGCTTTTTGCGTTCTGGTTCTCCTTCTGTGGGGTTGCCACCGTCCGCATGTCTTTTCATCTTCAGTCATGAAATCACAGCTAGCACACTGAAAAGAACGGAGATGATGATGCCATACACTTTGTGTTAAATATCATGAAATTGTTTTCAAATGATTATTTTTCGAATATGACTATCTCAGTCTTTTTGGTTTGTTTGTTTGTTTGTGTGTGTGTTTTTTTGTGTGTGTGTGTGTGTGTGTGTGTGTGTGTGTGTGTGTGTGTGTGTGTGTGTGTGTGTGTGTGTGTGTGTGTGTGTGTGTGTGTGAGTGTGTGTTTGTGTATTTCTTTCTTTCTTTCTTTTTTTCTTCCTTACTTCCTTCCTTCGTTTCTTTCTTTTCTTCCTTCCTTTCTTTCCTTTTCTTTTCTATCTTTCTTTCTTTCTTCCTTCCTTCTTTCCTTCCTTTCTTCCTTCCTTCCTTCCTTCTTTCTTTCTTTCTTCTTTCCTTCTTTCCTTCTTTCTTTCCTTCCTTCTTTCTTTCTTTTTTCTTTCTTTCTTTCTTCTTTCCTTCCTTCCTTCTTTCTTCCTTCCTTCCTTCCTTCCTTCTTTCTTTCTTTTTTCTTTCTTTCTTTCTGTCTCTTTTTTACCATACTGAGATCACCACAACATCAGAGCATATAGGGCCACAGAATCTGGAACAATTTTCACTGATTTTATAAATGATTGACGATTTCATGACAATGGAGATGATATTCATGATGCTATGGAGTTCTGAGACGGGGTGACAGGGTCGTATTCTATGTTACTATGAGAGTAGTGGCAGAATGGGTCGCATTACGACAATTCCATAAGCACATAATGCGTCATTACAATCATCATGTTCCCTGCCACATGGCGTTGGCGATCATGGCCTTCCATATGCATCTATCCCTTGTTGCGGCAAGCACGTCTTCCACCCTCTCTGTCCTCAGCCACCCTGCAAGTCTGTCCAATATTTTCTTTCTGTGTCCACTTGATGCCCTCTTTCCCTCCAGCTTTCCTGTTGTGACCGATTGCTCCAATTCCCCTTTCCTCATAAAATGGCCTATAAATGTTGTCTGTCTTTTCCTAATCTTCCTGATGAATGATCTTCTTGTGTCAGCCTCCATCAAGACTGTCTCGTTTGTTTTCTTTGCTGTCCATGGAACTCTTAACATTCTTCTTATAAAACCACATAGTGCATACGTGCCGGTAATTATTTGGCAGACTCCTTCACCCTATACAAAACCCGAGAGAAGAGAAAAGAGTGGCAGAGTGGTTCAGACGTTCGCTTGCCAATAACTAAACTCGACGTTCCAAGGTTCGTTCCACGTTGAGGCTTCGACTTGAAAATCAAACTGAACGTTGTCTTTCAGGAGGGGACGAAAAACAGGTCGGACCCATGTGTCTACTGGCTGCGCTCGCTAAAGATCCCATGGCCGTTGAAAATCGTGAAGAGTAGGGCACTGGCCTGGCTGCCTTGGTATAAAACACTGGAGAGAGAGATTCATTCCCCAGGTCCCTCCTCTTATCCTTCTAAGGTCTTCGTAAAAAAATTGAGTGGCGCTGCACTGAGGCGACGCGACCGCAAAGGGAAGAGAAGCCTTAGTTTCACACGATAAATCCATTGTGACAAAAAGAAATGAATAGATATAATATAAACATGAATAATACATACTATCGTCCACCAGGCCCGAGAGACAAAGAGACCTGCAGTGTTGGTCAGAAAATTTGTTATTGTTGTTTTTATTCAAGCCCAGCCGACTGCGCAGAGCCACATCGGGGCTATAACCAGTTTCAAAACATACACACTATTTCAACAAGAGAAAAAGGAAAAAAAATTAAGCACACACTATCAATACATTTGTGCACATAATCTAAGAGGGTGGCCCTGGCGTTGATCACTCCTTTCAATTTATCACACAGGGGACTTAAAAAACATACCCGAATACAAATTTAAACATAACTAAGGACACTAAAGCATGTATAAATGGGCCTAAATGACCTACAATTGCTTCCGCGAATCTCATTTCCCTAGAGCCAAAAAATGCACTTAATACATGTACCCAATTATCAATCCTAAAATAAAGTATGTAAGACTTTATCGAACACATACAGGTGAATGGACCAGCAAGGCAAAGATAGGGAGAAATGACAGAAAGCAAAGGAGGAAGACAGAAACGAAGAGAGTGACAGAAAAAAGGACATTTCTAACAGAATTTCCATTAAGTTGGGCCACCATTTATACTGAAAGAGCCCCCGGTATCCCCACGGGGGTGGGCGGTGGGCGGTGGGGGATGGGGGTTTAAGAGATTAATTTCACAGTTCACACATAATCTACAATAGTCTACAGATGGTGTCGAATTATCTTTCAACATACAAACACAACAGACTCACCAAGCGAACTGAAGGTTAAAAAACCGATGTATCATCTCATTGAAGGCAATTGTATACACATTTGTTGCAAAACGTTCAATTGCACTCACAATGAATGCGCTTCACTCTAGAATGACTTGTCGTTCGTGCACGTGATTCCTAAACAAACACTTACTAGCACATTTCATGGTCAAACTAACACTTGCAGAATACGGCTGAGCATACGGGTTTATGAAATTAAATTTGACTTTTTTAACAGCTCTGATGTGTGTGTGTGTGTATGTGTGTGTGTGTGTGTGTGCGTGCGTGCGTGCGTGCGTGCGTGTGTGTGTGTGTGTGTGTTGTTTGCGTGTGTGTGTGTGTTGTTTGTTTGTGTGTGTGTGTGTGTGTGTTGTTTGTGTGTGTGCGTGTGTATGTGTGTGTGTGTGTGTGTGTGTGTGTGTGTGTGTGTGTGTGTGTGCATGAGCATGTGTGTGTGTGTGCGTGTGTTGTAGTAAGTGTTGTGTGTGTGTGTGTGCATATGTTGTGGTGTGTGTGTGTGTGTGTGTGTGTGTGTGTGTGTGTGTGTGTGTGCGTGTGTGTGTGTGCGAGCACCTACGCATGTGCGTGCATGTGTGTGTGTGTGTGTGTGTGTGTGTGTGTGTTTGTGTGTGTGTTTGTGTGGTGTGTGAGGACGTGCTCATGTGTGCATGTGTGCATGTGTGCAGGTGTGCATGTGTGCATGTGTGTGTTGTGGTGTGTGCGCGCGTGTGTGTGTGCGTGTATGTGAGAGAGAGAGAGAGAGAGAAAGAGAGAGGACGTATGCAGGTGTGTGTGTGTGTGTGTTTGTGTGTGTGTTTGTGTGTGTGCGTGCGCATGTGTGTGTGTGTGTGTGTGCGAGCGTGCGCATGTGTGTGTGTGTGTGTGTGTGTACGAGATAACCTACCTTACAATTGGCCTTCTCACTGTCCCATCTTAACAGCATTATTGTTCTGGTGGTGTCAGTACAGGATTAGAGAAGTCCCCATTCCCCCTTTTCCCTGGGATGGTTATCCCCTCGGCCATATCACCTGAGGTGGGTATCGACGTAAAAACTGAACCAAACCGTCCAAACGAAATTCGGTTGATAAACAAGGTAACTGATGACTGGGTTTGAGTGGACAGCCCTCTCCCATTTCCTCTCCACCCTCCCATCCTCCTTCATCATCATCAGGTGCCCTGCCGCATAGCAT
Organism: Monoplex corrugatus; assembly: GCA_030674185.1. NCBI lineage: Eukaryota > Metazoa > Mollusca > Gastropoda > Littorinimorpha > Ranellidae > Monoplex > Monoplex corrugatus. The sequence goes on along the minus strand of JAPXFY010006255.1, from coordinate 5,681 downwards.
TGGCGATCATGGACTTCCATCTGTCTCTATCCCTCGTTGCCCCCAGCATCTCTCCCACCCCAGCCACCCTGCAAGTCCGTCCAGCATTTTTTCCCTGGGTCTACCTGGTGATCTCTTTCCCTCCAGCTTTCCCGTTGTGACCAGGTGCTCCAAATCCCCCTTCCTCATAAATGGCCTATAAATGTTGCCTGTCTTTTCCTGATCTTCTTTATGAGTGATCTACTTGTGTCTGCCTCCATCAAGACTGTCTCATTTGTTTTCTTTGCTGTCCATGGAACTCTCAACATTGTTCATAGAAACCACATCTCGGCTGCCTCAATCCTGCTCTGGCTTTGCTTGCTGACTGTCCACGCCTCACATCCGTACATCATTATTGGTTCTATATAACATTCAAGAACTCTCTTCCTGGTGTTAATTGATATGTATTTGTCCACCCTCCTTGCTTATGAAATGGATATCAAGTGGTGTTGGGAGCTTTGGAGGTGATTGTCCGGGAAGTGGCGAGGCAGGGAGAAGAGTGGCAGAATGGTTCAGACGTTCGCCCGCCAATAATTAAACTCGAGGTGCCTGGGTTCGCTTCCCCGTAGAGGCCTCGATTTTTCTCCTCAGTTTGACCGGAAAATCGAACTGAACGTCTAGTCCTTCAGTAGGGGACGCAAAATGAGTCGGACCCGTGTGCCTTCTGGCTGTGCGCGCTAAAGATCCCACGGCAGTTGAAAATCGTGAAGAGCAAGGAATTGCCGGGCTGCCTTGGCATGAGACATTGGAGAGATAAGTTGATTTCCCAGGTCCCATCCCTTGAAGACCAATTAGCCATCTTGTCTTTCTGAAGTCTTGGTACAAAAGATGAATATGAATATGAATTTGAATCGAGGGAGAGGGGAAGGGCGCCGCCCTCACATTGCTGGCCCCGGGAAAAGTTAAGATCTCTGCCACCTCACAACCCTACGACCTTCAGGGTTATGGCACTATCTAGATAGGACTTCAGGACCTGGCCAGCTCTTGGGTTTATGTTGCAGAGTTAAGGCTTGCGCGGTGATCATTCTGGATCTTCTCCATCCCATGGCACCTGTGACGTTAGTATATATGGAATTCATTCCGAGCTCGGAAACGTCATCTTGAGAAATTGAAACTGAAACTGAAGCTGTTGCTCTGGATCTCATCTGCGTCCTTCAGGCGTTTCTTGTTCACCAGTGGCAGGGTGGACGGTGTGTTAAGAGGGCAGAGAAATAACTAGCTTCAAGATTACGATGACAACAATTTCATTCCAACTGTACGTGGATCCAGGTCATACAGTGACGTGAGGAGAAATACTGGACAGTGATGTGGTGAGGACTGTGAGGAATACTGGACAGTGATGTGGTGAGGAATACTGGACAGTGATGTGGTGAGGAATACTGGACAGTAATGTGGTGAGGAATACTGGACAGTGATGTGGTGAGAATACTGGACAGTGATGTGGTGAGGAATACTGGACAGTGATGTGGTGAGGAATACTGGACAGTGATGTGGTGAGGAATACTAGACAGTGATGTGGTGAGAATACTGGACAGTGATGTGGTGAGGAATACTGGACAGTGATGTGGTGAGAATACTGGACAGTAATGTGGTGAGAATACTGGACAGTGATGTGGTGAGGAATACTGGACAGTAATGTGGTGAGAATACTGGACAGTGATGTGGTGAGAATACTGGACAGTGATGTGGTGAGAATACTGGACAGTGATGTGGTGAGAATACTGGACAGTGATGTGGTGAGGAATACTGGACAGTAATGTGGTGAGGAATACTGGACAGTGATGTGGTGAGAATACTGGACAGTGATGTGGTGAGAATACTGGACAGTGATGTGGTGAGGAATACTAGACAGTAATGTGGTGAGGAACTGAGAGGAATACTGGACAGTGATGTGGTGAGGACTGTGAGGAATACTGGACAGTGATGTGGTGAGGACTGTGAGGAATACTGGACAGTGATGTGGTGAGGACTGTGAGGAATACTGGACAGTGATGTGGTGAGGAACTGAGAGGAATACTGGACAGTGATGTGGTGAGGACTGTGAGGAATACTGGACAGTGATGTGATGAGGACTGTGAGGAATACTGGACAGTGATGTGATGAGGACTGTGAGGAATACTGGACAGTGATGTGATGAGGACTGTGAGGAATACTGGACAGTGATGTGGTGAGGACTGTGAGGAATACTGGACAGTGATGTGATGAGGACTGTGAGGAATACTGGACAGTGATGTGATGAGGACTGTGAGGAATACTGGACAGTGATGTGGTGAGGAATATGAGGAATACTGGACAGTGATGTGGTGAGGACTGTGAGGAATACCGGACAGTGATGTGGTGAGGAATATGAGGAATACTGGACAGTGATGTGGTGAGGACTGTGAGGAATACTGGACAGTGATGTGGTGAGGACTGTGAGGAATACTGGACAGTGATGTGATGAGGACTGTGAGGAATACTGGACAGCATACCTCAGAACACAGTAGACCTGTGTTTAAAAAAAAAAGTACCAGTGGGCAATAATCTGATTCTGTAAGCTTAACACGTTCGAAAGGTCAGACACACCAGCAGTAATCACGAAAATCATAATTCAGTCAGTGTCCTCTCCTCAGCATAGCTCCAATAGGTGTGATAGACTCCACATAAACAAAAACAAAAAACCGAAACAAAAGAAAAAAGAAACGAAAACCAAATCAAAAACATAGACAAAAACAAACCAAAACAAAGACAAAGACACAAACTAAAACATAAAATCCTACAGATAAAAACGAGAAACAATGTGACGCTGACAATAAAAACATTGAGTCTTGTGATACTCCATTTTCTTTCGTAAGTGTAAATACCACATATTATATTTATGTACACATCATCTTAATAGCAGTGTTTTTTTTAATATACAGGGGTGGGGGGGGGGGGGGTGCAAAAGTAGGTATACAGTTATGAAAAAAGAAAACACGCACAATACTCATTGCATTTATTATACAAACAAATGAATATTGCATATACATGTAATAAAAAGCACAGCCTTAATCCCTCAGATACTCAAACTGCTTGCCGTCGGTATTCACACACTCCTCTAATCGAGAGCGGAATTAAGCATTATAATAATGATGTGATACTTACTGTATAACCTACTTTTGCACCCCCCTGTATATAACTGTGTTCTTTTCACTTCTGACCTGCAAAGAAATTCGTAATGAGGAATGCATGTGTTAGAAACGAATAGTAGATTTATGTATATGATTTTACAATATCAATAGTGTGTGTGTGTGTGTGTGTGTGTGTGTGTGTGTGTGTGTGTGTGTGTGTGTGTGTGTGTGTGTGTGTGTGTGTGTGCATGTATGCGTATGTGTGAGTGTGTGTGTGTGCGTATGTGTGTGTGTGCGTGCGTGTGTGCGTTCGTGATTGCGTTTTGTGTGTGTGTGTGTGTGTGTGTGTGTGTGTGTGTGTGTGTGTGTGTGTGTGTGTGTGAGTGTGTGTGTGTGCGTGCGTGTGTGTGTGTGTGTGTGTATGTGTGTTTCAAAGGCTCAGCTATTTTTCCTTCTCATCTGCATAGAAATTTTCATATGAGGAATGTATGTGTTAGAAACGAATAATAAATTTTTAAGGTAGACGGTTGGTTGGGGGTGGAGGGTGGGCAGAGGGGTGGTGGAATGTGTGTATGTGTGTGAATGTGTGTGTGTGTGTGTGTGTGTGTGTGTGTGTTTTGCATGTGTGTGTTTGTGTGTGAATGTGTGTGTGTGTTTGTGTGTGTGTGCGTGCGTGTGTGCGCACGTGTATATATATATATATATATATATATATTTATGTGTGTGTGTGCGCGTGTTTGAGAGAGAGAGAGAGAGTGTGTGTGTGTGTGTGTGTGTGTTTGCGTGTGTGTGTGTTTGTGTGTGAATGTGTGTGTGTGTGTGTGGTTGTGCATGCGTATGTGCGCGAGTGTATATATATGTGTGTATATATATATGTGTGTGTGTGTGGGCGTGTTTGGGAGAGAGAGAGAGAGAGGAGAGAGTGTGTGTGTGTCAGTGTGTCAGTGTGTGTGTGTGTGTGCATGAGTGTGTGTGTGTGCATGAGTGTGTGTGTGTGTGTGCGTGCGTGCGTGCTTGTTCGTGTGTGTGTGTGTGTGTGGTGTGTGTGTGTGTGTGTGTGTGTGTGTGTGTGTGTGAATTTCTCTGCTATTTTACCTTCGCAGCTGCACGGAATTTTGCAAATGAGGAAAGCGTGTGTTAGAAACGAATATTACAATTTTAGGGTACCGGGTGCGGGGCGCAGGGCGGAGGGGGCGTGGTGGAATGTGTGTGTGTGTGTGTGTGTGTGTGTGTGTTTTTGTGTGTGTGTGTGTGTTTGAGAAAGAGAAAGAGAGAGAGAGAGTGTGTGTTTGAGAGAGAGATAGATAGATAAATAGATAGAAAGAGAGAGAGATAGAGAGAGAATGTGTATGTGTGTATGCGTGCGTGTGTGCGTGAGAGTGTGCGTGCGTGCGTGTATGTGTGTGTGTGCATGTGTGTGAGCGTGTGTGTGTTGAGTATATATATATATATATATGTCTGTGTGTGTATGTGTATGTGTTGAGTATGTGTGTGTGTGTGTGTGCGTGTGTGTGTGCGTGTGTGTACGTGCGTGCGTGTTTGTGTGTTTTTTGTGAGTGTGTGTGTGCACGCGTACGTGCATGTGTGTGCACGCGTACGTGCATGTACGTGCGTGTGTGTGTATGTGTGCGTGTGCGTGCGTGTGTGTGTATGTGTGTGTGTGAGCGCGCGTGCGCGCGCGCGCGTGTGTGTGTGTGTGTGTGTGTGCGTGTGTGCGTGTGTGTGTGTGTGTGTGTGCAAACTGGAGATTTGAAATATAAAAATAATCTCTCTTATCACGTGTGTGACGCGGTCCATGCCAGATAAAAAAACAAAAACAAAACAAACAACAAAAACAACAACCTGTAACGCTGTGGTATTATCAACTTTGAGCGTGTCTCGGCCGTTCGCGTCATTTCGGCGCATTGTGCATCAAGTAGGTCAGAGCACTATCATCTCAGATTCTACACTACACCTCTGTGCCTTGTTAACCGTTTAACTCCCGCACCCTGTCCACCAGCATGGTCAACCATACTAGCAAAAGCAAAAACGTAACCCTTTGATTCCTCTCTCACCCTATCCCACCAGCTTTTTGCAAGAAGCTGGTGGGATAGGGTGAGAGAGGGAATCAAACGGTTAATTTTTTTTTTTTGCATTAGATAGGTAGAGTGTGGGGAGTCAAAGGGTTAAAAAAACAAAAAAACAACTACCGGTACGGTCGCTTGTTTGCGTTGGAATTTTATCTTATAATTAGGAACGAGCTGTGTCGTTGGCTTGTTCATCTCGCTGATACGAGAGCTGATATTGCTTTGTTGGTTACAAAGAACGTGTTGGCCAAAGTTTGAGCAGTCATGTCGCGTCTACGTTTGACGAGAAAGGTGAGAGGATTTTTGTAATTCGAGAGTTATACAATAATGAAAAACAGAGGAAGTTTGTGGTTCAGTTAGAATTAGTTCTATTTATATGATAAAATAATGATAAACAGAGGAAGTTTGTGAGTATTATACAATAATAACAAACAGAAGAAGTTTGAGAGAATTGCACAATAATGATAAACAGAGGAAGTTTGTGAGTATTATACAATAAATATAAACA
>JAPXFY010006254.1:10000-13126 GCA_030674185.1 Monoplex corrugatus | reverse complement strand
GGAACATCTTGCTTGCGGGCAAAGGAAACATCGTGGGAGGTGGGACAGAGAGAGGACAGAGAGAGAGAGAGAGAGAGAGAGAGAGAGAGAGGGGGGGGGGGGGGGGAAGAGAGAGAGAGTGAGAGACAGAGAAGAGACAGACAGACAGACACACACACACACACAGACACACACACAGACACACACACACAGACACACACACAGACACACACACACAGACACAAAGACACACAGACACACACACACACAGAGGCAGACACTTTTTTTTTTGGTCTAATATCATTCATAGTGAAAAGACGTTAAATCAAAGAACGAACAGACAGAGGCAGAGATAGAGACAGAAACAGAGAGACAGAGACAGAGAGAGTGAATGAGAGAGTGAAAGAAAGAGAGAGAGAGACAGACAGAGAGAGAGACAGACAGACAGACAGACAGAGACTGACAGACAGAGATATAGAGACAGACAGACAGACAGAGAGACAGCTAGACAGACAGAGACTTGTGCATATCATTACATGATAACTCTCTTGCTAATGTCAGTTGATGGCCATTTGTTGGTAAAATCGCTTGTCATTTTTTTTAATGCTGTTTTAGCCTGACGGATTCTGTTGGCTATTTCTCATGTGCACCTGATGTCTGGTGAGATGACTGTACCAGATAATTCAACTTATCAACTTGTCTGAATGTGATGCCATTTGCTGTTCTTTTGCATGAGGGGGGTTTCTTGTTGTTTTTTTATTTATTACCATGACTTCAGTCTTCTTGCTGTTTATCTCCAGCCCTTTATTTCTGCTTTCTATCTGTATTATATCCACAGCATTTTTAGTTATTTTATTACAAGTATGTATATAAATGCATCCAGCACTCCAAAGTTGCAAATGGAAATGTTGGTTTTACTGGTGTTTTTTTTTTCTTCTTCTTTTCTCTTCTTTTTTTTTTAAGCATTGGACCATGCGTTGTAAAACGGTTATGACTAGGGACATGGATGTTCAGTACACATACATTTATCCTTGTTTTGCAAATGTTAATTGTTCCCTTGGATTGAAATGTGTTGGGTGTTATATTGTGAACGACATTATGCATTGCAAAAAATCAAACAAGGAAGTTTGAGAGAAAAGAAAGAAAAAAAAAAAGACACAAACATAGATTTCTCGAAAAGGAGAGACAAAAGTAGAATAATGCATACCTATCGACAAATCATATTTTAAAAAAATGTGAAGTTTCTCAGGATAGATATTATCTCTTTCCTTTAAATGAGATAAATGAATGACTGAATGAATGGATGAAGGAAGAAAGTAGGAAAGGAAGGACGGAGGAAGGAAGGAAGGAAAGAAGGAAGGGAAGACAGTAAGGATGGAATGTGAAAACGTTCATGCGTGCATGCATCTGTGTGTAATGTGTGTGTGTGTGTTGTGTGTGTGTGTGTGTGTGTGTGTGTGTGTGTGTGTGTGTGTGTGTGTGCCTGTGTGTGTGTGTGTGTGAGAGAGGGTATTAGTGTATGGTAGAATTTCATTATTGTGATAACAATTGTGGAGATACTTTACATTTATTGCTGAGTTGTATTCTGTCTATATATTCTCTATTATTTATACCTATACCTATATTTATATCATTCTGTCTATCTATAATATATATATATATATATATATATATATATATATCTACCGGTCTATCTGTCTATCTATCTATATATATATATATATATATATATATCTGTCTATCTATCTATCTATACTGTATGTATCTGTATGTCTGTCTGTCTATCTATCTATCTATCTATCTATCTATCTATCTATCTATCTATATATCTATTTATCTATCTATATGTCTGCCTGTCTGTCTGTCTATGCATACGTATATGTGTATACATACATATACATACATATATGTATATATACATACACACACATATATACATATACATATACGTTGGCGATCATGGCCCTCCATATGCATCTATCCCTTGTTGCTGCAAGTACATCTTTTACCCTCTCTGTCCTCAGCCATTCTGCATGACTGTCCAATATTTTTTTTTCCCTAGGTCTACCCGGTGCTCTCTTTCCCTCCAGCTTTTCTGTTGTGACCTGGTGCTCTAATGGCCTGATCAATCCTTAACTCAACCCACTGAATCAAACAGGATACAGCCTGATCACTTGAACAACCAACCAAAATTTTGATCGAATGATTAATCATAACACCAAATTTCAAGGTCAATCAAATCGTCGATAAAATCAATATATTCCACAAATCTCTTCATCCGCGTATTCACGTATTCATCCATAATTAAACAGGCACACATGTATATGATTGATAGAATCAATGGAAGATTGTGAACGAATACCTAGATAAAAGAGCAAAAGGATAAAGCAATGGATGAACGATAATGCTCTATTGAATGAATACAATGATTAAGCAATCCAGTAAAGTATCAGCCTATAAATCAGTCACTCAGCAAAACTAATCAGAATCTTACCAAAGAAATAAGAGGGAAGCAGGGATAATTTTTATGATATTAATCAAAGGACATAACTCTTGAGAGTCACGTTCTGAGCTTACGGTTTTTGTGCGTTGTATCTGCTTCAATGCTAGCTGAATGGGTAGCGCAAACTGTTGGATTTGAGAAGTTCAGCAATATGGGAGATAATTCATACGTGACTCTCAAGAGTTATGTCCTTTGATTAATTATCAGAATCTTACAAGCATAAGTAGTGTAAGTAAGAACTATAGTGTGAGGAAATCTAAAATATCTCATTAAGACGACAAAGTAAAAAAAACAAACACATAGGCTTTCAATAAAAAGAATTAAATGTTCTCGAAACTTTGCTTATCACTGCAGATGTGAGTTTTGACGTGAATTGGTCAATGGCGTGTGTTAGTAACTGATAGTTCATGATACATATGCCTCACATGTTTTATCACACCAGCTGCCTTCCCAGACTGAACGAAATAGAGACAGGTGACTGTCCTCAGCTAAAAATCAATCCAGTAGCAGAACCATCACCCAGTTAGCCAATATTCTCACCAGTCCCTGTCCCCAATCCTGTCAGGGTGCTTAGGAAGCCAGACATCACAGACAGAGGGTTTGTGATTTTCCTAAATGACTATGGTTACTGTCTGACACAAGAT
>JAPXFY010006254.1:0-5000 GCA_030674185.1 Monoplex corrugatus | reverse complement strand
CACTCACTTCTCCCCTGTCAATGAAGAAGTTGTTAAACGCACAATTCTTGCCTCTCCTGTCAAAACCTGTGAACTCGATCCGTTTCCATCTCATGTGCTCCTTGATTCTCTGGATATTCTTTTGCCTGTCATTACCAAGATCATCAACAACTCTCTGATTTCTGGTACTTTTCCTGATCCATACAAGTCTTCTTTGGTCAAACCACTATTAAAGAAAGCTTCTCTTGACCCAAATGATATGAAAAATTACCGTCCAGTTTCGAATCTCCCTTTCCTGTCCAAACTGCTAGAAAGAATTGTCCTCACTCAGCTCAATGAACACCTGTCTCACAACAATCTTCTCAGTCCCCTTCAGTCAGCGTACAGACCACATCACAGCACTGAAACAGCGCTGCTGAGAATCTTGAACGATCTTTTGACAGGTCTAGATAACGGCAACATGTTCATTCTCACACTCCTTGATTTATCTGCTGCGTTTGACACCATAGACCACGATGTTCTTCTAGACAGGCTACAAAACACTTTTGGTATTTCAGCCTCTGCACTCTCATGGTTTCAGTCTTATCTCACAGAGAGAACAGAAACAATTTCCGTAAATGGCAACCACTCTCTTCCTTCAAACATTCAGTATGGCGTTCCCCAGGGATCTGTGCTTGGACCGGTTTTGTTCATCTTGTACACCCAACCGCTTTTTGATGTGATCAGAAAACATTCGGTCAATCATCACGCTTTTGCTGATGATAATCAGCTTTACAAAGAAACGCATCCTCGTGACATCGATTCTTGTACTGATTCTATCCAAAACTGTACTGAAGATGTAAAGATATGGATGAATGAAAACAAACTGCAGTTAAACGACAGTAAAACAGAAGCTATTATCATTTCTTCTGGCAGACAATCTGTAAACAGCACTTTACCTTCTTCTCTTCGCATTGGACAATCTGATGTCAATTTCATTTCCTCAGTGAAAAATCTAGGTGTCACTCTTGATTGCAATCTTTCCATGAAGCAGCATGTAAATAATATTTGCAAAGCCGCATATCTCCAACTCCGGAAAATCAGTTCCATTCGGCATCTTCTCACTACTCAGGCAGCACAAACCCTGGTTTGTTCTTTGGTACTGTCAAGACTTGATTACTGTAATTCCCTCCTTGTTGGCTGTCCACACTACTTGATCCAAAAACTACAGAAAGTCCAAAATGCGGCAGCTAGACTGGTCTGTAGGGCTAAAAGGAGAGATCATATTACACCACTTCTGCAGTCTCTTCACTGGTTACCAGTATCTGCACGGATACAATACAAAATAGCTACTCTGACTTTCTCGTCTCTTACAGGCACAGCTCCCCCTTATGTTTCAGAAATGATTTCAACATACCTGCCATCACGACAGCTCCGATCAAGTTCTGACACCCGTTTGCTAATTGTACCTCGTGTAAAAACTCAGTCGTTTGGTGAACGCTCTTTCTCTTTCTCAGCTCCTCTCTTTTGGAACAGTCTCCCATATGACCTTCGCCATGCTCCTTCTCTCACATCTTTCAAAACCGGTCTCAAGACCTACCTGTTCAAAAATGCTTTTGAGACAACACTCCATATTCACTCTTGATTCTATCATTCCTCCTTATCCCATTGTTGAAGAGGGTGCATGCTGTGTGTGTGTGTGTGTGTGTGTGTGTGTGTGTGTGTGTGTGTGTGTGTGTGTGTGTGTGTGTGTGTGGGTGGGTGTTTTGTTGTCATGCATAGTTCTGTTTTCCTTTCCATATTTGTGTGTAGTGATGTGGTATGAGATGTGTTATTATGTTATCATTTGGTATTATGCGGTATGATGTGTTTTGCAGTATGAAGTGTGACATATCTGTCCATATGTCTTATGTTATATGTGTACACTATTTGTGGCTGTTCTGTGCGTCTATTATGTGAAGCGCCTTGTGCTCCCTCCTTGTGAGGGAGGAAGGCGCTCAACAAATGTCCAATATTATTATTATTATTATTTATTGATTTACTTTATACGTATGTCCCTTTTTTGAAGGCAAGATACATACATATCGTTTACATGTAACCAAAATTATTCCAGCAGAAGGCTGATAAAATACCAGTATAATTCATAGACTAGGTAAAACATAGTCTAGGTAAGGCCTCAAGACCTGGCCAGCTCGTGGGTTTATGTGCAAGCTTAAGGCTTGTGCCATGATCACCATACACATGGCACCTGTGACGTTAGTGCATATGGAATTCGTTCAGAGCACAGAGACGTCATCTTGAGAAACTAAAATTGAAACTGAATCTCTCATTAATGTATAACTTCACATAGCCAGTTGCTTCCAGTGCCCCAAAGAAGCAAAAAGGAATGGACATTGAAAGCCTACTACTCGTACTTATCGATCAGCCAGTTTCCAGCTGGCCACTTTTGTCGTCAGTGTGTGCCCCAGTGTCTGCCTGCTCAGAAACCCAAGAAGCCAAGAGACAGATAGCGGTGATTTTGATGAATTACTGTAGCTACTGCTGACACACAATCTGTTCCTGCCATTGATTGCCTTTATCAGACATGCAAATGAGCCTCACTTCTGTGGCTGTGATACGCGTAGCAATGAGAAGCATGTGAGTTGTTCCCTTTCTGTACAGTGTTGTGGGAATTATCTGAACTGGAAACGAAAATAGAGTTGAGGACTGACGTGGTGGATCTGTGCTATTGTGAGAAGATAGCGCTAGAGGTGTGGGAGTTTGGAGTGAATTTGTTTCAAATTTGTATTGTATAATACGAACAATTGTCCTTCTTGGTGGAGATCAGACACTATTGATTTGGTCAGTCAATATACCATCAATAAACAGGCTCCATGAACACGCACACTCCCACGCACAAAGAGAGAGAGAGAGAGGGGAGGGAGATAATATGATAATATTCATTGAGATGGACCAGACCTGTTTATGCTTGTCAATATGCCTGGAAATGGGACTTGAGCGCACACTTATACTGCTACTACTGCTACTACTACTGCTGCTGCTGCTGCAGCTGCTGCTGCTGCTACTACTACTACTATTAATGATGATGATGACGATAATGATGATGATAATAATAATAATAATACAGACAATATCAACAACAATAATGGTGATAATGATAATAATCAGCATCATCAAAACAACAACAACAACAACAACAACAACAACAACAATAATAATAATAATAATAATAATAATAATAATAATAATAATAACAATAATAATAAAATAATAATAATAATAATAATAATAATAATAATAATATAATAATAATAATAAACAATCATGATAATAATGATAACACTATATTATTACTGCTAAAACGACGACAACGATGACGACGACCACGACGACATATTGAATCAAAAGGAAATGTAGAATCAGATGGCAGTTGAAACCTTGTTACACAATTGATCGAACAGCATATTGCTACCAGCCAGTCAAATTTCTTAGTATGTGTCTCAGTTGTGTGTTTCAAGTTTTTATCTCCATGCATTTCAACCATTATGTAGTTTCGCATGACCAGTTGCCTCCAGAATCACACACAAACGTTAAGTGCATCGTTTTAAAGGGCCTGTGACCCCCAGAGTCCCAAATAAAGAGAAGGAAATCGATATTAAAAGCCTACCGAAAGTATTTCGATCAGCCAGCATCATAGTTTCCAGCTGTGGCCCCTTTTCTCGTCAGTTTGTGCCCCAGTTTCTGCCTGCTTATAAACTCAAGAAGCCAAGAGACAGAGAGCGGTGATTTTCATGAATAAATGTAGCTACTGCTGACACACAATCTGTTCCTGCCATTGATTGCCTTTATCAGACATGCAAATGAACCTCATTTCTGTAACAGTGATATGTGTAGCAGTGAGAAGCATGTGAGTTGTTTCCCTTTCTGCACAGTGTTGTGGGGGTTATCTGAACTGGAAACTGGGAGTTTGGAGTTAATTTGTTTCAAATTTATATCATGCAATGTCCTTTGATGTGGAGATCGCACACACACACACACACAGACAGACAGACAACACACACACACACACACACACACACACACACACACACACACACACACACACACACACACACACACACACACACACATACACGCACAGAGAGAGAAAGAAGAAGAAGAAGAAGAAGAAGAAGAAGAAGAAGAAGAAGAAGAAGAAGAAGAAGAAGAAGAAGAAGAAGAAGAAGAAGAAGAAGAAGAAGAAGAAGAAGAAGAAGAAGAAGAAAGAAAGAAAGAAATATGCTTGCACATGATATGCGTTTTCAATTGTGGAAATGATGTCAGCAGTCTGATACTGAGGCTTTGAAAAAATAGGACTCTTGTTTGTTATTCCTTTTTTTCTGTCCATGCATACTCTTATGGTCTTTTCGTGTGTTTTAGGAGATGAGAATGACAGCAAAGGCGAGAGTTTTTCCCAAACATTGATTTGTTTGTCTAGCGTTTTCTTTGTTGTTGATCAACATTGCAAATACGCATGTAGACCTTCTTTTTCTTCTTCTTCTTCTTCTTCTTCTTCTTCTTCTTCTTCTTCTTCTTCTTCTTCTTCTTCTTTTCTTCTTCTTCTTCTTCTTCTTCTTCTTCTTCTTCTTCTTCTTCTTCTTCTTCTTCTTCTTCTTCTTCTTCTTCTTCTTCTAATATATCTATCTACCTACCTATCTATGTATCTATCTATGTATCTATCTATGTATCTATCTATGTATCTATATATCTATCTACCTATCTATCTATCTATCCATTTAACTATCGATGTATGTATGTATATGTGTATGTATGTATGTCTGTGTGTATGTATGTATGTATGTATGTATGTATGTATGTATGCATGTATGTATGTATGTATGTATGTATGTATGTATGTATGTATGTATCTATCTATCTAATCTACCTAATCTCTAATCTATCCATCTATTTATCTATGTATTTATGCATCTATCTGTCTGTGTATCTATGCATATATATATATATATATATATATATATCTATATATATATTATATATAGATA
>JAPXFY010006253.1:0-13130 GCA_030674185.1 Monoplex corrugatus | reverse complement strand
CGGAATTCCCACGGAGGAATGAACGAATTAACAGCTCCTAGTGACGACGCCGTTATCGAGCGAAGACACCGATTCAGATATGGAGGCCAGAAGATCGTCGTCAGTTCGGCCCTAATGAAAGCTGTGCTGTCACATGCTTGAACCTTCGTGTTTGCCCTCGAGCCGATTACAAGGGCTTCTGAAAAAGAACACACATGATTATATAATATATTAAAAAAAAAACTTACGAATCCGGTGCCTCCTGCAAAAGTATTCAAGGGTCATTCTTGTTATAATTATCCATAACTATTAATCTCTCATATCATCCATCGCAAGTTTTATATCAAATTGTCTTATTAAAATAAAATCATAACACATCAGAATCTGATGAGAAAAAGACAAATGCTCTTAAACAAACGTAAGAAGAATATTCTCTTTATCTCCGGATACACTTTTTGTTTGTCATACTTTTAATCTTTTCATGCCACATAAATTACATTTATTCAAACATCAGCTTCAAATATATCACCATGAAGAAGTTATATATGAAGATAATATTCGTTTTTCATTTATTTTCATGTTCGTTTATTTTCAAACACAAATATTATTAGCAAAACAGATTCATATCAAAAATGTAAAAGTCAAAAGACAAGCACGGCATTTACATCGTCAACAGAGGATCTATGTTTATAAAAAAGGCCAGGCTGAGGCTGTGTGAATGTGTGTGTTGTGTTTTCATGCCTGTTAAGCTTCCTATCGTTCAAAACAAAATTCAGATTCTTAACATTTTAAATTGTTGAGCTTGCGAGTGCATCCACTTGACTGACACCCACAAATGTGTTTTTCCCACGCGAATCCCATTTTAAATCCTGCAGAGTTGTAGCCTGCAGAGTTGACATTCCCACCTCCACACCAGCCCTGTTGCCTTCCAGGGATTTACACATTTTTTTGGAGTATAAAAATAAATTATATCGGTCGACATAAAAAGGTTTTCAAGCAGATGGAATGAGCTTGTGGGGGGAGATTGATAGCGACTGTCACGAGGCTGGCTGCACGTGCACACGTGCGACTGAAAGTGTGCATATCTTACTGCACCTGCACGCATTTGAATGAATGCGTGTGTCGAAACTCTTACCAGGACTTAACAGCTGTCCACGACAGATTATGTTGGTGGAAAAACTATTCCCTTTTCTGGTCGCGAATGGTTATGTCTGATGTGGCCTATGTGTCATTGCTATCTGTCGTCACGGCTGCAACTTCATTTCATTGTGTATTTGCCATTGTTTTGAGGGTATTGATTGTAAACGTGGTTGAGTAAAATTAAGAAAAAAGTAATGTTTTGTATGACAAAAAGTCGTACATAATGAGATTGATGGATACAATATTTTGTTTGTTATAATTTTTTGGTTGTTTCGTTTTTTTTGTATCATAATGTACAGATCGTATTTAGACAGTTTGGGAAAGAAAGTTGATCTTAGTATGGTTAGATCATCTAATTTGTGAGACTGACTATCGCTTTCTTTTTTCTCTGTTTGTGTGAATGTGTGTGTGTGTGTGTGCGTGTGTGTGTGTGTGTGTGTGTGTGTGTGTGTGTGTGTGTGTGTGTGTGTGTGTGTGTGTGTGTGTGTGTGTGTGTGTGTGTTACGCACGTGAACGTGCGTGAATCCGTGTGTGTGTGTGCTGTGTGTGTGTGTGTGTGTGTGTGTGTGTGTGTGTGTGTGTGTGTGTGTGTGTGTGTGTGTTTGTTTCTGTCTTTGTCTTTTTCTGTCTATCTCTTTCTGTCTCTGTCTGACATTCTCTCTCTCTGTCTCTTTCTTTCTCTCTATCTGTGTCTGTGTGTCTGTCTGACTGTGTATCTCTCTGTGTGTCTCTGTGTGTCTCTGTCTCTCTCTGTGTCTCTGTCTCTGTCTCTGCCTCTGTCTGTCTGTCTGTCTGTCTGTCTCTCTCTCTCTTTTGTTGTCTTCTCTGTCCTTCTCTGTAAGTAAAACGTATTGTAAACATCGTCTCCTTTACAACCGACACTATTTCACAAGGTTTGTCTGCCTCGGTTGGCACAGCTTAGACACCAGTTCTGATGATCGAGTTCAGTGTAAGCCCACAATATTAAAATCCTGGTCTGCTGGATGCCCATTATAATGCTTCGGTCATTCTGTCTTTCTTACGTTCCATTCCACGCCAGTCCATTTCCATTTCTAGACCTTGCCATCACGTAGTGTGTTGTGCAGGCGCAAGCTGTCAACAAGAGTATCGCTAGTAGATTTGGGTGGCACGCATATGGAATTGTCTGACCGTGATGAATCCAGTATGGAAAAAAAACTGAATTATACAATCGTCATTTTTTTGCAGTTAAACTGGAAAATTGTCCCATTGCACAACATTATTATGAAAGGCTATCTTGCTTTATTTGATGATGAATGCAGACTAAGTAGCTCGTACTTCTTGGAATGTAGACAAGACAGAAACAACAGAAAGACAACCAAAAACAGTGTACAAAATGAAAGCTTAAATATGTCTGATGAGAAAAATGTGTTAAAGTGTAAAATTGTCGTATCTGAAAAAGAAAATGTAAAACTACTGAACGTAAATGGAAAAGTGTTTCTAGTGAAATTTAATTGAAATCGAAAAATACGGCATCAAGATTCCTTTACATAAGTAAACGACGAGTTGTCTTGGAAACGCGTGTTTCAGACATACAATCATTTCTGCAGGACAACAGTGCCAATATCAGTTTTAAAAAATTGCCTTCAGAATCGGTTTTATGTAATGAAAAAATGTGTCAGGGAAAAATATTGAAAATATCGGCTGGACTGAAGAAAGAGTTTATCATATTGCACATTATTTAAATGCTAATGGGTCTTTCATGACTCATGGAGACTTTAATAGAAAATATGATATGATATAAAGTTTTCTGTTTTTAATGGATGCAAAATTTTTTAATTGTTTATAAAGAAATACATATGGCAGACAGCCAAGTACACCACACACACACACACATGATATTCCTAAGCGCCAGACATACATTTCCTCCATACTAAATGGATCAAATCTACACTAGAATATTTTAACAAAAGATGATACACTTCAAAACTGTCTGCACTAAATGGTTAGAAAAACTTTGAACAAACATTCCATGAAAGAAGGTATTTACAAACATTACTGAATAATAGAATTTGAATTACAATGGTTACAAATAATGTGTGTATCATACTCAGAATTCTGGGAACTAATGCCATTTTAAAAGAAATAGGACCGCAAATAATCTTTATTGTGACCAGTTTGGAAACAAAAGACAGCGATGACCAGATATTCTGGATGTGTTTGCACATCAAGATTA
Organism: Monoplex corrugatus; assembly: GCA_030674185.1. Taxonomy (NCBI): domain Eukaryota; kingdom Metazoa; phylum Mollusca; class Gastropoda; order Littorinimorpha; family Ranellidae; genus Monoplex; species Monoplex corrugatus. The sequence goes on along the minus strand of JAPXFY010006253.1, from coordinate 9,817 downwards.
TTCGATAAGGTTGAAGATTTATTAAAGTAAAATTGCATTGCTGTGCAAATGTCACATTATCTGAACATATGGCTTGATGCTGATAAAAATAAGTGCTTTAATCCAGTACTTGATTTCATTATCCATTAAGGGGAAAAATCTTCCAAACATAACTTTTCGTATAAAATATCCTGTTATAAAATACCACTCAGAAGAATAATGTGCAAAACTGGCATGGACTTTGAACACTTTTAGAGGCAAATGGCTGCCGCACTTGCCATTGATGGAAACTGAGACGACCCAACATTCTTGCAACATTAGAAATGCTGATTACATTCTAGAGATATATGTACGTCTTTTGTGACAAATACTGATGACTTTTATATGTGTTAGGTCTAAATTTTGTGATGGGATTGCAGTTGTGCTTTGCTATAATACACACACACACACACACACACACACACACACACACACACACACACAAGCGTGCAGACTGGTCCTTATTTCGAACTGCTCTTGCTAATCAGGATTACAGACATTATGAAAGTGAAAATGTAGACATTATGTTTTCTAAATTCCAAGAGTCAATTCTAGCCGCTGCAGACGTATCAATTCCGAAACTCAAAACTTCTAAATCGAATAATCGATTGGGTAATGTTTGGTGGACAGAGGCATGTGAGAAAGCAGTTCAATATAAAAGGGAGAAATTCAAAATCTACATCAAAAGCCGGAAACCTGAAGATCATGTGGAAATGAAAAAAGCTAACATCCAATGTAACAAAATCATTGCTGAAGCAAAGAAAGATTATTGGGCATCATTCTGCAAAAAAGAAATTTCAGATTTCAAAGATTTCCATAAAGTCTGGACGAAAATGAATCAAATGAAAAATGGAACCAACTTACCTAGGTGTCCGATAATGATAGAAACATGTAACACATTTCCTTCAGACATGGACAAAGCAGAAACCTTTGTGGACTTATTTGCTAAAAACAGTAAAGTTGAAGGTTTATCTCCAGACTGCAAACATCACAGAGAAATGGAAGATAACAACTCAATCTACACTGATCCAATATCTCAGAATGATCTCTGGTTTAATTCTCCAATCACCTTAGAAGAGCTAAAAAACACAATACTGTTTCTACACAACAAAACGAGTTCGGTAGGTATTGATGCAGTTTCGACTGAAATGATTAAACATCTCCCTGAAAACTATCTTATTTTCCTACACAAAATTTTGCAGAAATGCTGGGTTAGCGGAACTGTTCCACAAATCTGGCAAAAGTCTATAGTTATACCGATATTAAAAGCAGGAAAATCGAAAACTGATAAAAACAGTTACAGACCCATTGCTTTGACGTCCCACACGAGCAAACTAATGGAAAGATTGATCTTAAACAGACTTTTACACTACTGTGATAAAAATAACGTTATTCCGGTAAACCAGGCGGGTTTTAGAAAAGGGAGATCCGCAGTTGAACACCTGGTTAAACTTACGACTCAGATCAAACAACAGTTTGCCCGCAGAAAAAGTGTTTTAGCTACTTTCTTTGATGTAAAAAAAGCTTACGATCAAGTTTGGCATAAACGTTTATTGTTCAAGCTAAAATCTGTTGGTTTATCTGGCAATATGTATAATTACATTAACTCTTTTTTTAGCTAATAGAACAATACAGGCTAGAGTGGGAGCTAGTTATTCTACTTCACGGCACCTCGACATGGGGATTCCACAAGGTTCAGTGATAGCACCTATTTTATTTAATATCCTTATACAGGATCTTCCTAAAGCTTTTTCAAATCGTGTTGTTTTAGTACAGTATGCTGATGATATATGCACTTGGATGAATATCACTTTAAAAAAGACAACTCCACAGAGAACACGGAATTACATCAGGAAATTGTATCAAATTGATCTTCATAATCTTGGAAACTATATGTTAGAAAATGGTCTGTCGTTGTCGGCAGAAAAGACTAACATGATGCTGTTTGATCCTGGTGGTAACTCAAATAACTTGCCTACTTTCAAATTGCTTGGTGAAGTGTTAAATTACAAACAGGTCGTAAAATTTCTGGGAGTTTACATCACTTCGAAATTAAGCTGGAATGTTCATTTTGATTATATTTTAACAAAAGCACGAAAAACCTTAAATTTTCTAAAGATAATAAGCAAATTACCCTGGGGAATGGATACAAATATACTGATTCATCTGTCAACAGCGCTGGTCAGGTCTAAATTATCCTACGCGCAAGAAGTTTTTTTCAATGCACCTAAATATTTACTAAAAAAGATTCAGAACTTGGACTGCAAAAGTCTTAAAATTGCACTAGGTGTACCAACTCATGCTTCTACTCTGGAAACGTACAAAGTTGCTGGAATTCTACCTCTAAACAACCATCGTGAGCTAGCTACAGCAAAGTTTGCAATTAGAACTACTTCACAAGCGAATAATTTTGTGAACAAAGAAATTAAAATCAGGTCTGATATTGACTTTCCAAAACGAGCAAAAAACATTTCATCACAAATTACAACCGCAACTTACATATCTGACCTGATCAAACAATCCAGCATAACTATGGATGAAATAGCCGAAAAACCAATGTTAACGCCTATCCCTACATGGGAAATGCTAAAGGCCACGTTTGATCTCGATTATGCAGACGTTAAAAAAGATGATAATGTCAACATTACGCTATCCACAGCTTGTGAACACATCGATGAAAAGTACCGTACCCACCTCCACATTTTTACTGATGGGTCAGTCTTAGCAAATCAGAGCACTGGAGCAGCGTTTTATGTTCCAAAAATTAACATTAAAAAGTCTTTTTTCATTGGGGCAAATGTATCTATATATACAGCAGAATTGGTCGCTGTTGTTCAAGCGTTGCATTATTTAATAAGCCTTCGGCCTGTGCCTTTCAAAGTAGTTCTGTTTGTTGATTCAAAATCTGTATTATATGCCTTACAGTCTTTTGATACAGACACAAGACCTGATTTAATAATTGAGGCAAATCATCTAATACACTGTTTAAAGATAAATGGCTCGGAAATCAGTTTATGCTGGGTGCCTTCTCACGTTGGTCTTCACGGCAACAACGTAGTTGACAGAGCAGCTAAATCCGGTGCACTCCGTTTTGAAAATTCCATAGAATTACATGTTAACACCTCGGTAAAAGAAGCTTACAACTCGCTAGAATTAGCATCATGGATTCGATTTCATGAACATTTAAATGAAAAATTTGTGTCACAAAAAAGAATCAAACTTTCAGTTCAAAATATCTGTAAAAAAATGCAGTATTCTTCGATATATCATTTGAGATTAATTGTTACCACATATTTTCGTATTCAACTGAACGCTTTGAAAACAAAATATTGTAAAAACGTTTTATGTATTTGCGGTGAACAATTCACATTGTATCACTGTTTGTTTTACTGCAGAAAGCTTCGTTATTTTTTACCAAAGATGTTTACACAAGGAAACTATCTTGAAAAGCATTTTAAAGAAGTGATATCAGATCAAGTTCTGTTAGTTAAAATTTCAGAATCATTGGTTCACAGTCCTGTTAATGCGTTACTTTAAGGTTATTATTTTAATTATCATTATCTTATTTTGTTTTGTTTTGCTTTTTATGACGATTTTTCTTTTACATTTGATGTTAGCGTTGTTCTAGTTTCATTTCTCTGATCATCCATATCATTTTTCTAAAGACCTTGCCGGTTCCTTTTAATTTTTTTTCCGTCTCTTACTCTGTTCCCTTCTTTCCCCTCCTCCCCCCCCCCCCCAAATCATCCTCCATGCCATTTTTATCCGTCTAATATCACTTATAGTGAAAAGACGTTAAATCAAGGAACGAACACACACACACACACACACACACACACACACACACACACACACACACACACACACACACATACATACATATATATATATATATATATATATATATGTGTGTGTGTGTATATATGTATATATGATACCAAAGCTGCTGTGGCCACTGCTAATCTATGACATTTGCACCAGCACAGTGGAAGCAATGGAAGCCAAAATCAACAAATACACAAGAAAATGGCTCGGTGTCCCACCTGGTCTCACTGATGTTGCATTCTACTGTCGTCAAGCAATGCTGAAGTTACCTCTCAAATCCATAGTGGAGGAATACAAAGTTGGAAAAGCAAGACTGTTGAGCATGCTGGAGGAATCGGAAGACAATACCGTGAGATCAGTTCAGCCAAAGCTGAGAACTGGCAAGAAATGGAAAGTCCAAGAGGCTGTAAACTTCCGGGAATAGTTCGGAGGACATTCGGGAAAGACCGAAGGACACTGGGAAAGACTAGATCTGCGGGCTTTGTGGGTTGGCTTCCCACCTTGCCTTTGATAACATGCCACGAGTTCTATAAATGAAAGATGCTCCCAGGATTCACCGAAAGGGGGAGAGAATGATGAATCCATCGGCACTGACTCCATCACGACTGGAAACGCACAACGGATCATGATTAATGACCAGATGGAATTTCCGTGTGCGTGCGGAAGGAGATTCACCACCAAACGCGGCACGAAGATCCACAGGACAAAAATGGGCTGTTTGAAGACTCATACGAACCAGCAGCAGCGCACTGCGATAGCAGGTGAGACGTTGGATGACCAAGGCCAGGATTTAAACCATAGTGCCAAGGACATCCACGCTGATGGTTCTGGTGCGGATTTTGCACAAGCTCTTAACGCCAAACGTGAAAAACTCAATTTGCCGCCTGCCGGTGCAAAAGAACAATGGGAGAAATTAGATGAGGAACTTGTCCTTAAGCTGAATGCACTAATAGGGAACAGTACGCTGGAACACAAACTTGACACATACGGAGACATCATATACTCTATCTGCAGGGACACTTATGGAGTGAAACAGCCAAAGACAAAAACGCCTCCTCAGAAATCCAGAAGACAGCAACAGATGGAGAGCATCCGGGGGGAGAAAAGGAAGCTTAAAAAGCGAATGAAAACTGCCTCAGAATTCGAGAAGCAAGGGCTCCTGGAATTCTGGAAAGATCTGAAAGCCAAACACAATGCTCTCAGCAAAGTGGAATCAGCAAGGCGAAGAAAGAGCAAAAAGAAGAAGACTCAAGATCGTTTCTTCAAAGATCCCTTTGACTTTGCAAGAAAGCTGTTTGAACAACCCAAATCAGGGACTCTCACAGTGGGCAAGGAAACCCTAGAGCAGCATCTCAGGGAAACATATTCCGATTCTCAGCGCGAGGCACCACTTGAAATCCAGAATCTGGTTTGGCCTGCAGCGCCAGAAGGAAAATTCAATAACAAACCACCAACACTGGATGAAGTGAAGAACGTAGTAAAGAAAGCCAGACCCAAGTCAGCACCTGGACCAAACGGAATACCATACCTGCTCTACAAGAAATGCCCAAAAGTGCTCGAATGGCTCCACAAGATGATTCGATCAGCATGGAGGAACCAGAAGATCAGCGACCAATGGATGAGAGCTGAAGGAGTGTACATTCCGAAGGAGCAGAACCCCAGAAGCATCAACCAGTTCAGGCTAATATCACTTCTGAACGTCGTGGGGAAAATCTTCTTCTCTGTTATGGCAGCAAGATTGACAAAATACCTGACTGAAAACAAGTATCTGGATATGTCAGTCCAAAAGGGAGGCATACCAGGAATGCCTGGATGCTTGGAACATGCCACGTTGATTTGGGATGCCATCCAAAAAGCAAGAACAGAGAAGAGAGACATTGACGTAGTTTGGCTTGATCTGGCGAATGCATATGGATCAGTTCCACACGATATGATCCAGCTGGCTCTTGAAATGTATCACATCCCAGAAAACATCCGAACAATGCTGAGGAAGTATTTCCAAGGGTTCTCAATGCGGTTCTCTACCAAAGAATGCACCACGGACTGGATAGACCTAGAGGTGGGCATTGCAATGGGCTGTGCAATCTCTCTCATACTGTTCGTGTTGGCAATGGAAGTCATCTTGAAAGCTGCAATGAAGAGTTCAGGTCCAGTGAATCTGGGAGATGGATACCAGATGCCTCCTCTGAAAGCTTTCATGGATGACACAACAGTCTTGTCCACGGATGAGGAAGAGACACACCAAATCTTAAAGCAGCTGGATGAGCTGGTGGCCTCTTCAAGAATGAGGTTCAAACCAAAGAAATCCCGAAGTCTCTCACTGCGAAAAGGAAAAGTGGCAGATTCAGTCAAATTCATGGTAGCCAACCAAGCCATCCCCACTGTCACAGAAGAGCCAGTAAAAAGTCTCGGAAGATGGTATGATGACTCCCTGAAAGACACACAAAGGGGATGTGAAACCAAGCAAACAGCAGAAGAAGGCCTGAAGAAAATAGATAACTGCGGACTGCCAGGCAAATACAAAGTCTGGTGTCTACAGTTCATGCTGATACCAAAGCTGCTGTGGCCACTGCTAATCTATGACATTTGCACCAGTACAGTGGAAGCAATGGAAGCCAAAATCAACAAATACACAAGAAAATGGCTCGGTGTCCCACCTGGTCTCACTGATGTTGCATTCTACTGTCGTCAAGCAATACTGAAGCTACCTTTTCAAATCCATAGTGGAGGAATACAAAGTTGGAAAAGCAAGACTGTTGAGCATGCTGGAGGAATCGGAAGACAATACCGTGAGATCAGTTCAGCCAAAGCTGAGAACTGGCAAGAAATGGAAAGTCCAAGAGGCTGTAAACAATGCCAAGAGAAACCTCAGCATCAAAGAAATAATTGGACACACGCAAACCAACAGACAGGGACTGGGAGCAACGAAAATGCAGTGGTGGTCCAAAGCCAAAAGGAAGGAAAAAAGAGACATGATCATACAGGAGTTGAAGAAAGAAGATGTCAAAAGAGTGCAGAAGGCAGTCCAGCAAGGTCAACAGGGGCAATGGACAACATGGGACAGTGCACTCCAAAGAAGTCTCAGCTGGAACGATATGTGGCACATGGCTCCTCTAAGGATAAGCTTCCTCCTCAGATCTGTATATGACCTGCTCCCCTCGAATGCAAACTTAGTGAAATGGGGAAATCAGATGACCCAGCATGTCCGCTCTGTCAGAAGAAACAAACAGTGGAACATGTCCTAAGCTCTTGCAAAATAGCGCTAGCCCAAGGAAGGTATACATGGAGGCACAACCAAGTTCTGAAAGTGATCACAGACGTGGTTAGCGAAAAAACCATGATCCCAAACGCACCAATTGCTATGACAACGTTCTACAAAGCAGGAGGGAAACAGGTCTGGCCCGAAATTGCTATGACAACCAGCACATTGCCAAAGGGTCTTCTGGATGGAGCAGTCGACTGGGAGTGTACAGCAGACCTCCCAGAGTGGAGAAATTACCCAGATGTCATCAGCAAGACAGGCATGAGACCAGACATCGCTCTCCACTCTGACTCCTCGAAACAAGTGATTCTGATAGAACTCACTGTGCCATACGAAAGCAGAATGGAAGAAGCACATATCTACAAGACCGAAAAATATGCCGGTCTTGCCAGCACCCTGAAGAAAGCAGGTCTACGGGTCAAAATCTTCGCCATAGAAGTCGGGGCAAGAGGGTTTGTGGGCACCTCCGCTTATGATCTCATGAAACAACTCGCCATTTCTGGGAAGAAGAGGACTAGAGCCCTTAAAGCGATGGCAGAGGCAGCAGAAAGGAGTCAAGCTGGATCTGGGCAAGGAGGAACCAAAAGTGAACTTCATAAGGATTAAATTCCCTACAGATGATGTGTGCCCCGTTAGCACATTGGTAAAACCGCGTACCGCAGTTGTGAAGCGCAGAATCGCCCAGGTTCGCTCCCCGGCGTGGGGAAAAAAAAAAGACAACAGCAGAAGGGCATCCAGGAGTCATGACCTGGATGTGGCCCGGCCCCCCGAGAGTGTAAGGAGTTCAGGGCCGAAACACTTGTCTAAAGGGGGTTACTTCTCTGTTGTCTAGCTCTCCCTAGAGTTTCTTTCTACCTATGTATATATATATGTATGTATACATACACTTTTTCTTTAAAACAAATAGAAACATACATATATAGATATATATATATAGATAGATAAAGATGTATATACATATAGATAAATATGTATGTATATATATATATATATATATATTGTGTATGTATGTATTTATACATATACACTTTTTTCCTTTAAATAAATAAAACAAGTTTGGTGGGGGAGCAGTTTTGAAACATGCTCAGAATGTTGGCGAAAAATGACTGAAATCAACATTGTTTTGAATTTGTTACTTTTGAAAGTACTTTTTGTCTTCTTTGCCCCCACGTACTTCAGTTGTTTGCTAGAAAATATCCCAAGTTATGTAGACTTGCCGTGAATGTAGGTTGGAGGAGCATATGGGATTGGGAATTATTCTGTTTTCTCTTCTGTTTGCCCGACTCTCTTTCTGTCTACCTATCTTTTCCCCTGTCTGTCTGCCTGTCTGTCTGTCTGCCTCTCTGTGTCTCTTTCTTTGTCTCTGTCTGTCTGTCTGTCTGTCTGCCTCTCTGTGTCTCTTTCTTTGTTTCTGTCTGTCTGTCTGCCTGCCTCTGTGTCTGTTTCTTTGTCTCTGTCCGTCCATCTGTCTGTCTGTCTGAATCTTCCGTCCCCTCTCTCTTTCTCTCCCTGTGTGTGTATGTGTGTGTGTGTGTGTGCGTGTTTATGTGTGTGTGTGTGTGTGTGTGTGTGTGTGTGTGTGTGTGTGTGTGTGTGTGTGTGTGTGTGTGTGTTTGTCGGTCTCTCTCTCTCTTTCTGTTTCTGTCTGTCTGCCTCTCTCTCTGTCTCTTCCTCGCTCTCTCTCTCTGTCTCTTTCTTTCTCTATCTATCTGTCTCACTCACTCACTCACTCACTCACTCACTCATTCACTCCCTCCCTCACTCACTGACACATACTCCCACACACACACACACACACACACACACACACACACACACACACACACACACACACACGCTCTCTCTCTCTCTGTGTCTGTATGTGTGTATGTTTTTTTTTTATGACCTTTCTTTTTTTTTTCTTCCCAACGTCTCTGTCTCAATCTGTGTCTGGCCCTCTCTTTTATCTCTCCCTCACCTTTTTTTTCTTCCCAACGTCTCTGTCTCAATCTGTGTCTGGCCCTCTCTTTTATCTCTCCCTCACCTTTTTTTCTCCACCCACTTTGAGTGATTACCAAGTCACTCGATCCTACGGTAATATCTATTAACCAGCCATCATCAGAAATGACATGTTCACAGGGAATGGATGTCAGGAAATAGCTCATTATACAGTATCACATAGACTTACCGTTGATACGAATGTCTTCCTGTCCTGTCTTTGTGTGTCCTCTTAAAGACTGTGTAGTATACTACTCCGACCCACGCAAATGTACCTTCGTGTGACCTACTTTGAGGATAATGTTAGAACAGTTCCACTGGTACAGATTTGGCTTGCTAAACCTGATGCAAGCTTACCAGAGCCCCATTGGCCAGCCGAACTGTTTCCATCTTAAACGACTCGAAAAAGGGATTGGACATCAGGAGGAAGCACCTAATAATATTTGATGATATTTTGAAATGCTTTCAGCAGAAATATACTCAAATTCCTATTATAATCAAAACGAGTTGAACTCAGAAATAAATTCAGTTTAACCTTTCAACTCCTCTGCCCTATCCACCAACCACAAAAACTCAACCCTTTGACTCTCTCACCCTATCCTGCAGGAAGCTGGTGGATAGGGCGAAGGAGTCAAAGGGTTGAGTTTTTGCTTTGCTCGCATGATTGACGATGCAGGATGCTGGTGGACAGGGTGCAGGAGTCAAAGGGTTAAACATGTTTGGGTGTCTGTGATA
>JAPXFY010000625.1:37500-51962 GCA_030674185.1 Monoplex corrugatus | reverse complement strand
AGGGTTTTGTGGGTTTTTGGGGGGGGGAAGGTAAAATGGTGTAAATTTGTTTGTTTTGGGGAAAATTTGGGGGGTAAAACAGATTAAGAGATTTGGTTATTAAAAGTTTTGTTTTTTTTTTTAGTTAATAGGGGGGTAAATGTTAGTTTGTTTAAATGTGGGGGGATGGGGTTGAAAAAAAGTTTAGTTTGAAAGAAAAAATTTGTGTGATTTTTTTAAAATATAGTTTGTGTGGGATTGGGGGGGATAAAGGGGGGGGTTTTTTATTGGGGGGTTTTGAGGGGAGGTTTTTGTTTTGTCCCCTTTTTATCTACTGAATGGGGGGCCCGCAAAAAAATTTTGGTTTTTGAAAATTCTACAACAGGGGATGACTCCTCACTCTAAAGTTAAAAACCCCTTTGGGTAATCTTGAAAATTCTCCCTGTTTTGCCTTTATTTCCTTTACTTTTTCCGATATTTTGGAAAAAAACCCTATATATCTTCTCCTTTGTCTATATTGTGGTTTGGTCGTTCAAAAATAAAAATATGTATCTTAAACTGCACAAATGGTTTTTGTAAATTTCTCAATCCCTTGTTGGTGTAGGGTGCGGGGGCGGGTAAAAGGAGCTTCGTTTTTCCAATTGGGAATATTTTTAACTTCAGGTTTTGTGCGTTTTGGCGTTTCTACGCAGTTGAATGATGCCTCAAACTTGTTGGATTTGGGAAATTTTTCGACAGGGGAGGTAACTCCTCATGACCCAAATTAATCCGGGTTTAATCAAAAAAAGATTCCCCCTGTTTCCTCTTATTTCCTTTCTGTTACCTAAATGGCTTAAATAAACCTGTATAGTTTTTCTTCCCTATTAGGTGTGTTGGTGGTTCAAGAATAAAAACTATGTCCGTCTTGAACATGACACCAATATGTTGTGTGCATTTCTCTACACCATCATAGTTGTGTGTAGGTGTAGTTGCTGGGTATAAAGGTAGGTTTGGACATTCCTTTATTGGGGAATGTTCTGAGCGTAGAGTTTTGTGTTTTGTGGCTCTTTCTATGCTAGCTGAATCGGTGCCGCAAAGATGATTGGATTTTGAGAAATTCTACAACATGGGAGATGACTCCTACGTGACTCTCATGAGTTACAATCCTTGGTTAATCTTGAACAATTCTCCCTGCTTGCCTCTTATTTCCTTTACTGTTACCTATATGTTTTGGAAACAAGCCTATATATCTTCTGCCTGATCTATATGTGTGTGTTTGGTCAGTTCAAAAATATAAGACTATGTCAATCTTGAACATGCGATGAATGACTTGTGTGAATTTCTCTAATCCCTCATAGTTGTGTGTAGGTGTAGCTGCGGGGTATAAAGGTACGCTTCGTTATTCCTAATTGGGGAATAATCTCAACTTCAGGTTTTGTGCGTTTTGGCTGCTTCTACGCTAGGTGAATGAGTTCCTCAAACTTTGTTGGATTTTGAGGAAATCTTCGACATGGGAGGTAACTCCTACATGACTCTCAAGAGTTGCAATCCTTCGTTAATCTTAAAAGATTCTCCCTGCTTCCATCTTATTTCCTTTCATGTTACCTATATGGCTTGGAAGTAAACCTGTATATGTTGTGTCTTCCCTATTATGTGTGTGTATGGTGAGTTCAAGAATAAAAGACTATGTCAGTCTTGAACATGACACCAATATGTAGTGTGCATTTCTCTAGACCATCATAGTTGTGTGTAGGTGTAGTTGCTGGGTATAAAGGTAGGTTTGGACATTCCTTTATTGGGGAATGTTCTGAGCGTAGAGTTTTGTGTTTTGTGGCTATTTCTATGCTAGCTGAATCTGTGCCGCAAAGAAGATTGGATTTTGAGAAATTCTACAACATGGGAGATGACTCCTACGTGACTCTCATGAGTTACAATCCTTGGTTAATCTTGAACAATTCTCCCTGCTTGCCTCTTATTTCCTTTACTGTTACCTATATGTTTTGGAAACAACCCTATATATCTTCTGTCTTGTCTATATGTGTGTGTTTGGTCAGTTCAAAAATAAAAGACTATGTCAATCTTGAACATGCGACGAATGTCTTGTGTGAACTTCTCTAATCCCTCATAGTTGTGTGTAGGTGTAGTTGCGGGGTATAAAGGTACGCTTCGGTATTCCTAATTGGGGAATATTCTGAACTTACAGTTTTATTGCGTTTTGGCTGCTTCTACGCTAGGTGAATGAGTTCCTCAAACTATGTTGGATTTTGAGGAAATCTACGACATGGGAGGTAACTCCTACATGACTCTGAAGAGTTGCAATCCTTGGTTAATCTTAAAAGATTCTCCCTGTTTCCATCTTATTTCCTTTAATGTTACCTATATGCCTTGGAAGTAAACCTGTATATGTTGTGTCTTCCCTATTATGTGTGTGTATGGTGAGTTCAAGAATAAAAGACTATGTCAGTCTTGAACATGACACCAATATGTTGTGTGCATTTCTCTACACCATCATAGTTGTGTGTAGGTGTAGTTGCTGGGTATAAAGGTAGGTTTGGACATTCCTTTATTGGGGAATGTTCTGAGCGTAGAGTTTTGTGTTTTGTGGCTCTTTCTATGCTAGCTGAATCGGTGCCTCAAAGAAGATTGGATTTTGAGAAATTCTACAACATGGGAGATGACTCCTACGTGACTCTCATGAGTTACAATCCTTGGTTAATCTTGAACAATTCTCCCTGCTTGCCTCTTATTTTCTTTACTGTTACCTATATGTTTTGGAAACAACCCTATATATCTTCTGCCTGGTCTATATGTGTGTGTTTGGTCAGTTCAAAAATAAAAGACTATGTCAATCTTGAACATGCGACGAATGTCTTGTGTGAATTTCTCTAATCCCTCATAGTTGTGTGTAGGTGTAGCTGCGGGGTATAAAGGTACGCTTCGGTATTCCTAATTGGGGAATATTCTGAACTTACAGTTTTGTGTGTTTTGTCTGCTTCTACGCTAGGTGAATGAGTGCCTCAAACTATGTTGGATTTTGAGGAAATCTACGACATGGGAGGTAACTCCTACATGACTCTCAAGAGTTGCAATCCTTGGTTTATCTTATAAGGTTCTCCCTGTTTCCATCTTATTTCCTTTAATGTTACCTATATGCCTTGGAAGTAAACCTGTATATGTTGTGTCTTCCCTATTATGTGTGTGTATGGTGAGTTCAAGAATAAAAGACTATATCAGTCTTGAACATGACAACAATATGTTGTGTGCATTTCTCTACACCATCATAGTTGTGTGTAGGTGTAGTTGCTGTGTATATAGGTAGGCTTTGACATTCCTTTATTGGGGAATGTTCTGAGCGCAGAGTTTTGTGTTTTGTAGCTCTTTCTATGCTAGCTGAATCGGTGACGCAAAGAAGATTGGATTTTGAGAAATTCTACAACATGGGAGATGACTCCTACGTGACTCTCAAGAGTTACAATCCTTGGTTAATCTTGAACAATTCTCCCTGCTTGCCTCTTATTTCCTTTACTGTTACCTCTATGTTTTGGAAGCAACCCTATATATCTTCTGTCTTGTCTATATGTGTGTGTTTGGTCAGTTCAAATATAAAAGACTATGTCAATCTTGAACATGCGACGAATGTCTTGTGTGAATTTCTCTAATCCCTCATAGTTGTGTGTAGGTGTAGTTGCGGGGTATAAAGGTACGCTTCGGTATTCCTAATTGGGGAATATTCTGAACTTACAGTTTTGTGCGTTTTGGCTGCTTCTACGCTAGGTGAATGAGTGCCTCAAACTATGTTGGATTTTGAGGAAATCTATGACATGGGAGGTAACTCCTACATGACTCTGAAGAGTTGCAATCCTTGGTTAATCTTAAAAGGTTCTCCCTGCTTCCATCTTATTTCCTTTCATGTTACCTATATGCCTTGGAAATAACCCTGTATATGTTCTATCTTCCGTATTATGTGTGTGTATGGTGAGGGGTGTAGGGGGCTCTGGATAGAGGTAGTACCTTTGATGTCTGGCTGCTGCACTCTACCTGGTAGGGTGGACGGGCATCACTGGTCCTCGTCCATCCTCTAAATCTCTCACGTGCTGGCTCCAAGCGCCACACCTCTGTACCTCGCCTCAACAGGCGTGCCAAACCATGTGAGGTGGTGATGTTAACACTGCATCACTGGGCGAATAACCTCCACGATGCTGGTTACCGGCCAAGGGAATAATCTGAACTTACAGTTTTGTGCGTTTTTGGCTGCTTCTACACTAGGTGTAGATTGACATAGTCTTTTATATTTGAACTGAGATAACAGTTGAGGTTATGTGTTCAAGACCAAGGCGAACCACCTGGATGGAGTACGTCGGCTGTGGTCTGACATGGAGAGGGATGCGCTCCGCCATGCGACATTGCCCAAGACACACTAAATGAAGATTACAACCGCAACTCAATCCATACCGGCCCGGTCGTCGCCCGGAACAAGGACCGCGCCTTCCGTCGCTGGCCATCAGGGCGGAGGTGAAAAGTATGTGACTGGTGGACCAAAATCCCTACGTACAAGAAAAAATGTTACTATCGGCACCTGGAATGTGAGATCGCTGAGAGCAGCAGGAAAAGTTGCAGAACTAACACATGAAATGAAGAGATACAGATGGAACGTCCTTGGGCTCTGTGAGGTACAATGGAAAAACCTCAGAGAAACGTCTACTCCAGAAAGCCACAAACTCTACTTCAGTGGCAGTGAAGACAAACATGAACATGGAGTTGGATTCCTCATTCAAAAAGACAATGTGAATGCCATCATGGGATGCCGACCAGTCTCTAGCAGACTCATTACTATTCGGCTTAAGGCTTCACCTTTTAACATCACCGTCATCCAAGCTTATGCCCCAACAACTGACTATGATGACGAGGTTGTCGAAGATTTCTATGATCAACTGCAGGAAATCGTAGATCAGACGCCAAAGAAAGACATCATTATAGTGCAGGGCGACTGGAATGCGAAGATTGGAGAGGATGAACGCAATAACTGGAAAGGGATATGTGGCCAATACTGCAACCCTGAGACAACGAAAGAGGTTTGAGGCTCCTAGAATTCGCCAGTTACAATGACCTGAAGGTGGTGAACACGTTTGGTCCACACAAACCATCTAGACGCTGGACATGGCACAGCCAGGAGAAAAATACCACAGTCAGATCGACTACATCATGGTTAAAAGACGCTTCCAGTCAAGTGTTAACATCGCAAAGACAAGGAGCTTTCTAGGAGCTGACATTGGAAGCGATCATGAGCTTGTAATGATGACCTTCAAACTCCGCCTCCAGAGGATGAAGAAACAGGGCAACACAAGAATTAAGTTCAATCTTGAGAAGCTCAAAGACCCCAACATTGTTGAAAACTTCCAAGCAACGATAGGAGGGAAGTTTGCTCCTCTCCTCGTCCTTGACAATGGGGACACCGAAGTAGACACTCTGATCAACAACATAGTTTGAGGCACTCATTCACCTAGCGTAGAAGCAGCCAAAACGCACAAAATTGTAAATTCAGAATATTCCCCAATTAGGAATACCGAAGCGTACCTTTATTCCCCGCAACTACGCCTATACTCAACTATGAGGGATTAGAGAAACTCACACAAGACATTCGTCGCATATTGAAGATTGACAGTCTTTTATTTTTGAAGTGACCAAACACACACATATAGACAAGACAGAAGATATATAGGGTTGTTTCCAAAACATATAGGTAACAGTAAAGGAAATAAGAGGGAAGCAGGGAGAATTGTTCAAGATTAACCAAGGATTGTAACTCTTGAGAGTCACGTAGGAGTCATCTCCCATGTTGTAGAATTTCTCAAAATACAATCTTCTTTGACGATTCAGCTATGATAGAAAGAGCCACAAAACACAAAACTCTCGCTCAGAACATTCCCCAATAAAGGAATGCCCAAGCCTACCTTTATACCCAGCAACTACACCTACACACAACTATGATGGTGTAGAGAAATGCACACAACATATTGGTGTCATTTTCAAGCCTGATATAGTCTTTTATTCTTGAACTCATTATGCATACACATAATAGGGAAGATAGAACATATACAGGGTTATTTCCAAGGCATATAGGTAACATTAAAGGAAATAAGATGGAAGCAGGGAGAACCTTTTAAGATTAACCAAGGATTGCAACTCTTCAGAGTCATGTAGGAGTTACCTACCATGTCATAGATTTCCTCAAAATCCAACATAGTGTGAGGCACTTATTCACCTAGTGTAGAAGCAGCCAAAAACGCACAAAACTGTAAGTTCAGAATATTCCCCAATTAGGAATACCGAAGCGTACCTTTATACCCCGCAACTACACCTACACACAACTATGAGGGATTAGAGAAACACACACAAGACATTCGTCGCATGTTCAAGATTGACATAGTCTTTTATTTTTGAACTGACCAAACACACACATATAGACAAGACAGAAGATATATAGGGTTGTTTCCAAAACATATAGGTAACAGTAAAGGAAATAAGTGGCAAGCAGGGAGAATTGTTCAAGATTAACCAAGGATTGTAAATCTTGAGAGTCACGTAGGAGTCATCTCCCATGTTGTAGAATTTCTCAAAATCCAATCTTCTCTGCGGCACCGATTCAGCTAGCATAGCAAGAGCTACAAAACACAAAACTCTACGCTCAGAACATTCCCCAATAAAGGAATGTCCAAGCCTACCTTGGTGTAGAGAAATGCACACAACATATTGGTGTCATGTTCAAGACTGATATAGTCTTTTATTCTTGAACTCACCATGCACACACATAATAGGGAAGATAAAACATATACAGGGTTATTTCCAAGGCATGTAGGTAACATGAAAGGAAATAAGATGGAAGCAGGGAGAATCTTTTAAGATTAACCAAGGATTGCAACTCTTGAGAGTCATGTAGGAGTTACCTCCCGTGTCGTAGATTTCTGTATAGAAATGCACACAACATATTGGTGTCATGTTCAAGACTGATATAGTCTTTTATTCTTGAACTCACCATGCACACAGAGACACAGAAAGACACTGAGAGAGAGAGAGAGTGAGAGAGAGACAATGAGACATAGAGACATAGAGACAGAAAGAGAGAGAGAGAGAGAGAGAGAGAGAGAGGACAGAGAGAGAGACAGAGAGAGACAGAGAGAGAGAGACAGAGAGAGACAGACAGATAGAGAGAAAGAGACAGAGAGAGAGAGACAGAGAGAGAGGGACAGAGATAGATAGACAGAGAGGCAGAGAGAGTGAGAGACAGAGAGAGAAACAGAGAGATTGAGAGAGACAGAGAGAGACAGAGAGAAACAGAAAGAGAGAGACAGAGAGAGAGATAGAGAGACAGAGAGAAAGAGAAACAGAGAGAGACAGGGAGACACAGAGAGGCAGAGAGAGAGTGAGAAACAGAGAGAGACACTGAGAGAGAGAGACAGAGAGAGAGACAGAGAGAGAGAGACAGAGATACAGAAACAGACAGAGGTACAGAGATAGGCAGAGACAGAGAGGAAGAGAGAGACTGAGAGAGACAGAGAGAGAGAGATGGACAGACAGAGAGGTACAGAGAGAGAGACAGAGAGAGAGACAGAGATAGAGAGAGAGACAGAGAGAGACAGAGATAGAGAGAAAGACAGAGAGAACAAGAGAGACAGAGAGAGAGATGAGACAGAGACAGAGGGAGAGAAAGAGAGAAAGACAGAGAGACAGAGAGAGACAGAGAGAGAGACAGAGAAAGAGAGAGAGACATAGAGACAGATAGAGAGAGAGAGAAAGAGAGAGGGGGAGAGAGACAGACAAAGAGAGAGACAGACAGATTGAGAGAAACAGACAGAGATGAGACAGAGAGAGACAGTGAGAGACAGGCAGAGATAGAGAGACAAAGAGAGGCACAAAGAGAGGCACAGAGAGAGACAGAGAGAGACACAGAGAGACAGAGAGAGAGAGACAGAAATAGACAGACAGAAACAGACAGAGAGGTACAGAGACACAGAGAGACAGAAAGAGAGAGAGAGACAGAGAGAGACAGAGAGAGAGACAGACAGACAGAAAGAGAGAGACAGATACATACAGATAGAGAGAGAGAGAGAAACAAAGAGAGAGATGGAGAGAGAGACAGAGAGAAAGAGACAGACTGACTGAGATGAGAGAGAGACAGACAATGAGAGACAGGTAGAGAGAGAGAGAGACAGAGAGAGAAAGAGAAAGAGACAGAGACAGAGACAGACAGAGGGATAGAGAGACAAAGAGAGACAGTGAGAGACAGACATACAAAGATGAGACAGAGGGAGAGAGAGACAGACAGAGAGAGAGACAGGGAGAGACAGAGAGACAGAGATAGAGACACAGAGAGACAAACAGACAAATGGAGAGACACAGAGACAGAGAGACAAAGAGAGAGAGACAGAGAGAGACAGAAACAGAGACAGAGAGACAGAAAGAGTGATAGAGAGACACAGAGAGAGACAGACAGACAGAGAGAGAGAGACAGAGAGAGACAGAAAGAGAGACAGAGAGAGAGAGAGAGAGGCAGAGAGAGTGAGAGACAGAGATAGACAGAGAGAGAAAGACAGACAGAGACAGAGAGAGACAGAGAGATAGAGAGAGGGACAGAGATAGAGAGACAGAGAGAGTGAAAGACAGAGAGAGATAGAGACAGAGAAAGAGACACAGAGAGAGACAGAAACAAACAGAGAGAGACAGTAAGACACAGAGAGGTACAGGGAGAGGCAGACAGAGACAGAGAGACAGAGAGAGACTGAGAGAGAGAGACAGAGAGAGAGAAAAGAGGAGACAGAGAGACAGAGAGACAGAGAGGGAGACAGAGAGACAGACATACAGAGAGACAAAGACAGACAGACACACAGAGAGATGAGAGAGAGAGACACAGAGAGAGAGACATAGAGACAGATAGAGAGAGAAAGAGAGACAGAGACAGACAGAGAGATAGACAGACAGACAGAGATGAGACAGAGAGAGACAGAGACACGCAGAGAGACAGACAGAGCAACAGACAGACAGACATGAGACAGAGAGAGAGAGACAGACAGAGACAGACAGAGAGAGAGAGACAATGACAGACAGAGAGAGAGAGACAGAAAGACAGAGACAGAGCGAGTGAGGCAGATAGACAGACACAGAGAGAGAGACACACAGTGAGACACAGAAATAAACAGAGAGACACAGAGAGGGAGACAGAGAGAGAGAGACACACACACACAGACTCAGAGACTTCAGACTTCAGATGGTTTATTCATGTAATAGGCCATTGCCCCTCATGAGAGAAAGAGATGGAGAGAGACAGAGACAGAGAGAGAGACAGAGAGAAAGAGACAGACAGACACAGATGAGACAGAGACAGACAGTAAGAGACAGGTAGAGAGAGAGAGACAGAGAGAGAGAGAGAGAGAGAGAGAGAAAGAGACAGAGACAAGAGAGACAGAGAGAGATAGAGAGACAGAGACAGACAAACATACAAAGATGAGACAGAGAGAGAGAGAGACAGGGAGAGACAGAGAAACAGAGATTGAGACAAAGACAGAGAGAGAGAGACAGACAGACAGAGAGACACACAGGGAGACACAGAGAGAGACAGAGAGACAAAGAGACAGAGAGAGACAGAGAGAGAGAGAGAGAGACAGAGAGAGACAGAGATGTACAGAGAGAGGCAAACAGAGACAGAGAGAGACTAAGAGAGACAAAAAGAGACAAGACAGACAGACAGACAACAGAGAGAGAGAGAGAGAGACAGAAACAAAGAGACAGAGAGAGAGACACAGAGAGGGACAGAGAGTCGTAGAGAGCCACAGAGATGAGACAGAGAGAGACAGAGACAGAGAGAGAGAGAGAGAGAGAGACAGAGACAGACACACAGAGACAGATAGAGAGAGAGAGAGAGAAGAAAGAGATGGAGAGAGACAGAGAGAGAGAGAGAGAGAGAGACAGAGAGAAAGAGACAGACAGATGAGACAGAAACAGACAATGAGAGACAGGTAGAGAGAGAGACAGAGAGAGAGAGAGAAAGAGACAGAGACAGAGAGGACAGAGAGAGATAGAGAGACAGAGACAGACAGACATACAAAGATGAGACAGAGACAGACAGACAGACAAGAAAGACAGAGATAGAGACAGAGACTGAGAGAAACAGACAGACAGAGAGAGAGAGAGAGAGAACAGAGAGAGAGACAGAGAGACAAAGAGACAGAGAGAGACAGAGAGAGAGAGAAACAGAGAGAGACAGAAAGAGTGATAGAGACAGACAGAGACAGAGAGAAAGAGAGACAGAGAGAGAGACAGAAAGAGAGACAGAGACAGAGAGGTAGAGAGAGTGAGAGACAGAGAGAGAGAGAGAAAAACAGACAGACAGAGAGAGAGAGAGAGAGAGAGAGAGAGAGAGGTACACAGAGGTACAGAGACTGAGAGAGAGACAGAGAGAGAGAGACAGAGATAGAGATAGAGAGAGAGACAGAGAGACAGAGAGAGACATAGAGACAGATAGAGAGAGAGAAAGAGAGACAGAGATAGACAGAGAGATAGACAGACAGACAGAGATGAGACAGAGAGAGACAGAGACACGCAGAGAGAGACAGACAGAGAGACAGACAGAGAGACAGACAGAGAGACAGACAGAGAGAGACAGACAGACAGAGACTGACAGACACAGAGAGAGACAGTGAGAGACACACAGAGAGACAGAGACAGAGAGAGACAGATAAACAGACAGACAGAGAGAGACACAGTGAGACACAGAGAGGAGACAGAGAGACACATACACACACAGACTCAGAGACTTCAGACTTCAGATGGTTTATTCATATAATAGGGCATTGCCCCTCATGAAGGGGTACAAATACACAAGCAAAACTATCATTGGCATCATGACAATCACATTAATGCTACATTGTACATAGACTAAAACAGAAATTTACATTTAAATTAATTAAACAATACTCATATAAATAAGAAACCTAAGACATCAATCTATACGCACTAGTCATTTCAGTGAAGTTTGATTTGTACAATAACTTATTGTCATCTCTTAAATGTGTAAATACTATGGAAAAACAGAGATCCATGAAATAATTTGTACACAGTATATATGCAACATGTTCACTGACAGAAAATCAAAAATAAATTGTACTGCATCATGACGTTGCTTTTTCTCTAAACATAATTAAATGCTTTATACAAAAACAAAGATAGATTATATACATCAGATGCATTTGATGACATCAATAAACAGAGGAACTAAGCGAACTGTGCAAGCTCTCGACACGACATTTTTACAAAAGCGTCAAAGCAATGAGATTACGAGACGAGCCATACAGCCCAACAACAGTAGTCAATGACAGAGATGGAAACCCTATCAGTGATGAAGACGGCATCAAGAAGAGATGGCAAGAATATTTTAAGGAACTCCTCAACCCAAACAGACAGGGATACACACAGAGCCAGTTTCACCCTAGCTATCCAGAACACGAAGAGCCAAACATCCTGAGATCAGAGGTACAACAGGCGTTGAAGACCAGCCCAAAGAACAAAGCAGCAGGAATTGATGGCATTACAACCGAAGCTATCCTGGCATGTGGAGAAACAGGAACCACTTGGCTGACCACAATATTCCAGAAAGCATGGACAGAGAGGAAAGTCCCAGAAGACTGGCAGCGTGCAGTCGTGGTACCAATCTGGAAAAAGAAAGGCAGCAAGAAAGACTGCAGCACGTATCGAGGTATATCCCTTCTGAGCCACACGGGAAAGATGTTTGCAAAGATCCTTGAACAGCGCACAAGGTACAAGGTGGAACCTCTACTGAGTGAGGCGCAGATGGGTTTCAGAAAAGGAAGAGGATGCACTGACGCTATCTTCGCTCTCAGACAACTGAGCGAAAAGACTATCGAACACAATAAAGAACTGAACTTCGTGTTCGTGGATCAAGAAAAGGCCTTCGACAGAGTAAATAGAAACAAGTTGTGGAAAACGTTAGAAGAATATGACGTTAGGGGCAACTTCTAGACAATATAAGAGCCATCTATACCAACAGCATGAGTGCAGTACGCACCCAAGATGGACTCACGGAATGGTTTGGGGTGACGTCGGGAGTGAGGCAGGGGTGTGTTCTATCACCACTGCTGTTCATTGTATATATGGACAAAATCACGAAGGAAGCAAATCCCAACCCTGAAGATCTGAACGAGATGCTGTTTGCAGATGATCAAAGCCTTGCACATGAAAAAGAAGGGGAACTCCAGGAGCACACGAACAACCTGAACACACAATGTGAGAACTTCGGCATGAAAATCAGTATCAGCAAAACCGAGACACTGAAAGTCAGTAGAACACCTGGCCGCCTCAACATCAACATCGAGGGGACAGCACTGAAACAAGTCAGCGAGTTCAAGTATCTTGGAAGTATCTTCACAGAAGATGGACGTCTCAACAGAGAGATCGAGACAAGAGTTCAAAAGGCCAACAGCGTCAGCTACCAGCTTGCCCCACTCCTAAGACACCCCAACATCCCCATCGAGACCAAAGCCAAACTCATCGAGTCCATATTTAGACCAACCTTGACCTACCAGTGTCAGACATGGACCCTTACCAAAAGTCTTGAAAGAAAGATCACCACCTGCGAGATGAGATGTCTAAGGAGAGCAGTCAACAAAACCAGACATGATAAGATCAAGAACATCAAGATCAGAGAAATGATTGGAACAACACCAATTCTCCACTACATCCAACAGCAGAGAACCAGGTGGTTCGGGCACCTGACACGCATGGCACCTCACCAGCTTGCCAGTAAAGCTTACAACACAAAGGTGTCAGGGTACAAGGCAAGGGGTAGACCGAGGAAGACCTGGATCGAGGGTGTGAAAGAAACACTGAAGACCCACAACATCCCACTCAACCAGGCCTTCAAACTTGCGGCGGACAGAAAGCTCTTTCTCCCCTCGACGCCCAAGATGGTATAAGAGGACGGATAAAGTAAAGTAAAGTAAGTAAATAAAGTCATTTACAGAGAGAGAGACAGATACAGACAGACAGAGAGAGAGAGAGACAGAGAGAGACAGAGACACAAAGAGAGAGAGACAGAGAGAGGCAGAGAGAGTGAGAGCCAGAGACAGAGAGAAAGAGAGAGAGACAGAGAGAGAGACAGAAACAGACAAAGAGAGACAGAGAGACAGAAACAGAGAGGTACATCGAAAGACAGAGACAGACAGACAAGAGAGGAGACTGAGAGATAGACAGAGAGACAAAGAGAGAAAGAGAGTGAGAGACAGAGAGAGACAGAGACAGGGAGACAGATAGAGACAGAGACAGGGAGACAGAGAGAGAGAGACAGACAGACAGACAGAGAGAGACAGAGACAGAGAGAGAGACAGAGACAGGAGACAGAGAGAGACAGAGAGAGACACAGACAGGGAGACAGAGAGAGACAGAAAGAGAGACAGACAATGAGAGACAGACAGAGAGAGAGACAGAGAGACAGAGAGAGACAAGGTGAGAGAGAGACACACACAGCAAGAGACACTGAGAGACACAGAGAGAGACAGAGAGAGAGACAGAGACAGTGAGAGAGACAGAGAAAGAAAGACAGACAGAGAGACAGACACAGAGAGAGACACACACACACGCAGAGAGTGATAGAGACAGACAGACAGAGACACAGAGACACAGAGAGAGCACCACAGAGAGAGACACAGACACTTCAAACTTCAGATGGTTTATTCATGTAATAGGCCATTGCCCCTCATGAAGGGGTACAAATACATAAGCAAAACTATCATTTGGCATCATGACAATCACATTAAATTGATTAATGCTACATTGTACATAGACTAAAACGGAAATTTACATTTAAACAATACTCATATAAATAACAAACCTAAGACATCAATCTATACGCACTAGCCATTTCAGTGAAGTTTGATTTGTACAATAACATATTGTCGTCTCTTAAATGTGTAAATACTATGGAAAAATAGAGATCCATGTAATAATTTGTACACAGTACACATGCAACATGTTCACTGACAGAAAATCAAAACGGACAGAATAAATTGTACTGCATCATGACGTTGCTTTTTCTCTAAACATAGTTAAATGTTTTATACACAAACAAAGATAGATTATATACAACATCAGATGCATTTGATGACATCAATAAAGTCATTTTAAATAATGAAGGTTGCCTATGATATTTAGGTCGAATCAATTGAGAGACAGAGAGAGACAGAGACAGAGAGACAGAGAGAGACACAGAGACAGAGAAAGAGAGAGACAGAGAGAGACACAAAGAGAGAGAGGGACAGAAAGAGGTAGAGAGAGAGACAGAGATAGAAACAGACAAAGAGAGACAGAGAGACAGAAACAGACAGAGAGGTACATAGAGAGACAGAGACAGACAGAGAGGAGACTGATAAAGACAGAGAGAGATAGACAGAGAGAGACAGAGTGATAGAGAGACAGAGACAGGGAGAGACAGAGAGACA
>JAPXFY010000625.1:32500-35000 GCA_030674185.1 Monoplex corrugatus | reverse complement strand
TTGCCACGTAAACGTACACGACGCGGAGGGAGACGTAAACAGAAGCTGATCCCCGTCATCACATCCTTCAGATACGCTGGTCAAAAGAACAGTCGGCCAGTTAACTTTTCTAACCTGATTACGGTTCCCCTTGTCCTTGACGAACCGCCGTCGACAACACACTTCAGTGTTTGTGTGTTCAATGCTCAGTCAGCTGCAAAACCAGAGAAGATCCCTGCAATTAACGCTTTTATATTGGATAATGACCCTGATCTATTCTGCATCACTGAATCCTGGCTCCATCCGCATGGTGATGAAGCGAAATGTAAAGGCCTCGCTCCACCTGGTTATAACACACTCTCCTTTCCTCGGCCTTCGCGTGGTGGTGGCATTGCCATTATTATGAAAGACTCACTGTCTTCTAGTGTTAGTGTAAAATCAGCCTTTCCATTCCCTCACCTTTCTTTTGAACTGGTTCATGTTATTATCACCTGTCCACAGCATAACTTAAATCTCTTCATTCTCTACCGTCCTCCTCCAAATAAAAAGAACAAACTGACAGACTCACAGTTTTATGACGAATTTATAAGCTTACTTGAACATTCAAATGGCTTAAGAGGAAAACTACTGATTGCGGGTGACGTCAATTTCCATTTTGACCAGCCCTCTCTGCCCTCAACATCGAAGCTAATTAATGTACTGAAAACATTCAGCCTGACTCAGTATGTCAACACTCCTACACACTGCAGTGGTCACATCCTTGACTGGGTCATACACCGTGAAGAGGAGGCCCTTCTCCAGTCAGCCACTGTAGACTACAGCTTGCCATCTGACCACTACTGCGTGGTCACCCACTTGTCTATCCCCAAGCCTGTGACGCAGCCCAAGTACGTTGAGAGGAGGAACTTGGCTTCCATTGACCTAGCTGCCTTCAAAGAGGACCTGCAGACCAGCCTCTACTTAACACCTCAACCATCTGCTGAGCAACTGGATCGATGTCTTCGTGATGTCCTAGACACCCACGCCCCTGCCAGACGACGCAAGGTCACCTCCCGGCCATCGTGCCCATGGTACAGTGCTGTGGCTGACCAGCTGAAGAAGACGAAGCAGGAACGACGGAGAGCAGAGCGCCAGTGGCTCAAGTCTGGGCTTCATGTATTCAAAGACATTATGAATGCTGCCAAACACCAAGTGACTAAACTTCTAACAGACGCTAAAACAGCATTCTACTCATCAAAAATTGCCCAATGTGCCACATCCAAAGAACTGTTTGGTGTTTTAAATACTCTTTTAGGAAAAAAACAGACCACCACTCTACCATCTGTTATATCACCAACTGAACTACCACTCCATTTTTCTGATTTCTTTAGTGCAAAGATAAGAACTATTCGTGACAATCTTGACGTGTCTACAACTTGTGGCTCCCCTCACTCAGGTGACAAATCTTTCTGTGGTGAACCCCTTGTTTCATTTCAAAGTGTAACTACTGAAGCAGTACGGAAAATCATACTTGCTTCTCCACAGAAATCTTGTGAACTTGATTCAGTCCCAGCCCACCTTTTGTTTGATTGTCTTGATGTCCTTTTATCGTGTATAACTCATATTATTAATGACTCTCTTTCAAGTGGTATTTTCCCCAGTACTTACAAATCAGCCATCATCCGCCCTTTGATAAGGAAGCCCTCCCTTGATCCCAACATCTTGAAAAACTATAGACCTGTCTCAAATTTGAAATTTTTGGCCAAACTGATTGAACGAGTTGTACTGGCTCAGCTTCTTGACCATCTTAAGACCCATAATCTCCTCGACCCACATCAATCAGCCTATAGAGCAGGTCACAGCACAGAAACTGCCCTCTTAAAAGTTGCAAATGATCTTCTCACATCGCTTGATGATGATAGAATTTCTGTTCTTTCTCTTCTTGATCTATCAGCAGCATTTGATACGATTGACCATGAAATTCTTCTGTTTAGACTGCAATACTCTTTTGGCATTCAGGGTACCGTCCTTGCTTGGATAAAGTCTTATCTTAGTGAGCGTACACAAAAAGTCTTAGTAAATGGCCTCTGCTCACCTGCTACGCGATTGGAATACGGAGTTCCACAGGGTTCTGTGCTGGGACCTGTGTTGTTTATCATGTACACAACACCTATCTCTGGGATAGTTAACCGTCACTCTCTATCACATGAAAGCTTTGCTGACGACACACAGCTCTATCAGTCCAGCCCAATTACTCAAATCCATCAAGTGATTGAAAGTACTCAAAACTGCATATATGATTTAAAGGCTTGGATGACACTCAACAAACTGCAGTTCAATGAAGAAAAAACAGAAGTTTTGTTAACTGTTCCTCCAAAAATTTGAAAAACATCCCTCACTTCCAGACGCGATTTGTATTGATGGTGCTGACATTCAGATTTCTCCCCATGTTCGTAACCTTGGTGTCATTTTTGATCAGACCCTTTCTTTTAAATCTCACATATCAAATGTCTGCAGGATAGCATACCTGGAACTTAGGAGA
>JAPXFY010000625.1:25000-27500 GCA_030674185.1 Monoplex corrugatus | reverse complement strand
GATAAAGAGAGAGACACAGAGACAGAGAGAGACAGAGAGAAAGAGAGATAGAGAGACAGAGAAAGAGAGACAGAAACAGACAGAGAGACAGAAACAGAGAGGTACAGAGACAGAGAGAGAAAGAAAGAGAGAGAGGAGAGAGAGACAAAGAGAGAGAGACACAGAGAGACATGCAGAGAGACAGAAAGAGTGAGACAGAGAGAGACAGACAGACAGAAAGAGAGAGACAGAGAGAGACAGACAGAAAGAGAGACAGAGATAGAGAGACACAAAGAGAGAGGGACAGAGATAGATAGACAGAGGCAGAGAGAGTGAGATACAGAGAGAAAGAGAGAGGCAGAGAGACTCTGAGAGAGACAGAAAGAGACAGACAGAGAGACAGAGAGACAGAGAGCCACAGAGATGAGACAGAGAGAGACAGGGACAGGGACAGAGACACAGAGAGAGACAGAGAGAGACAGAGACCACAGAGAGACATAGAGACAGATAGAGAGAGAGAGAGAAAGAGAAAGAAAGAGAGAGATGGAGAGAGAGACAGTGAGAATGAGACAGACAGACAGACAGAGATGAGACAGAGACAGACAGTGAGAGACAGGTAGAGAGAGAGACAGAGAGAGAGAGAAAGAGACAGAGAGAGACAGAGAGCTAGAGAGACAGACATACAAAGATGAGACAGAGACAGAGAGACAGACAGAGAGACACAGGGAGACACAGAGAGAACAAACAGACAAAGAGAGGGAGAACAGAGAGAGAGAGAGACAGAAAGAGTGATAGAGACAGACAGAGAGAGAGGACAGAGAGAGAGACAGAAAGAGAGAGGCAGAGAGAATGAGAGACAGAGATTGACACAAGAGAAAGACAGACAGAGAGAGGTACAAAGAGAGACAGAGAGACAGAGAGAGAGACAGAGAAAGACAGAGAGAGAGACAGAGAGAGAGAGAGATAGAGACAGAGAGAGTGAAAGACAGAGAGATAGAGACAGAGAAAGAGACACACAGAGAGACAGAAACAAACAGAGAGAGACAGAAAGACACAGAGAGGTCCAGAGGCAGAGACAGAGAGAAACAGAGAGAGACTGAGAGAGAGAGAGAGAGAGAGAGAGAGAGAGACAGAGCAGAGACAGAGAGAGACAGAGAGAGAGAGGAGGACAGAGAGGGAGACAGAGAGAGACAGACAGACAGAAAGACAGACAGAGAGTCACAGAGAGAGACAGAGACATAGAGACAGATAGAGAGAGAGAGAAAGAGAGACAGAGACAGACAGAGAGATAGACAGACAGACAGAGATGAGACAGAGACACGCAGAGAGAGAGACAGACAGACAGAGACAGACACAGAGAGAGACAGACAGAGATGAGAGAGAGATAGACAGACAGAGAGAGACAGAGAGAGACAGAGATAGACAGACAGAGGAGACACAATGAGACACAGAGAGACAGGAGGGAGACAGAGAGAGAGACACACACACAGAGACTCAGAGACTTCAGACTTCAGATGGTTTATTCATGTAATAGCCCATTGCCCCTCATGAAGGGGTACAAATACATAAGCAAAACTTATCATTTGGCATCATGACAATCACATTAAATTGATTAATGCTACATTGTACATAGACTAAAACAGAAATTTACATTTAAACAATACTCATATAAATAACAAACCTAAGACATCAATCTATACCCACTAGTCATTTCAGTGAAGTTTGATTTGTACAATAACATATTGTCGTCTCTTAAATGTGTAAATACTATGGAAAAACAGAGATCCATGAAATAATTTGTACACAGTATACATGCAACATGTTCACTGACAGAAAATCAAAACGGACAGAATAAATTGTACTGCATCATGACGTTGCTTTTTCTCTAAACATAATTAAATGCTTTATACACAAACAAAGATAGATTATATACAACATCAGATGCGTTTGATGACATCAATAAAGTCATTTTAAATAATGAAGGTTTCCTACGATATTTAAGTCGAATCAATTGAGAGACTCAGAGAGAGAGACAGACAGACAGACAGAGAGAGACACAGTGATGGAGAGAGAGAGACAGAGACAGTGAGAGACAGAGACACAAAGAGAGAGAGAGACAGAGAGAGGCAGAGAGAGTGAGAGACAGAGACAGAGAGAAAGAGACAGAGAGAGACAGAAACAGACAAAGAGAGACAGAAACAGACAGAGAGGTACATTGAGAGACAGAGACAGACAGACAGAGAGGAGACTGAAAGACAGAGAGAGAGAGAGACAGAGAGACAGAGAGAGAAAGAGAGAGAGGAGACAGATACAGGGAGACATGGAGACATAGAGAGACAGAAAGAGAGACAGAGAGACACAGAGAGACACAAGAGAGAGAGAGACACAGATAGAGAGACAGAGACAGAAAGAGAGACAGACAGAGAGAGACAGAGACACAGAGAGAGACAGGGACAGAGAGAGACAGGGACAGAGAGAGACAGGAAGAGAGAGACAGAAAGAGAGACAGACAAAGAGACAG
>JAPXFY010000625.1:15000-20000 GCA_030674185.1 Monoplex corrugatus | reverse complement strand
TAGAATTGAGCTTCCGTAAGGATTTTAGAATTTCAATAACACCTTTTTTCCCTTTATTACAAGATTCTTCCCATGCATAATTTAAACTTAATTTTGTCGAAAATATTATTCCTAAGTATTTATAAGAATTAACAACTTTAACCTCGTTAATTCCATAGAACCATTTTTCGTGTTTTGATAAATGTCCACCCTTCCTGAAAATCATAATATTAGTTTTATCCATGTTAACTGTTAAAGCTAGTTGATCCGATTCTTCCTTTAAGACATTTAACTGGTTTTGTAAGCCTTTGACTGTACCAGAGAGAAGAACAACATCGTCTGCAAACAGCAATAGGAATATCTCAATAACCCCAGGGATAATTTGAATGCCATGCCTGCCTTTTCTTGACAGTTCCACTGCTAATTCATTAATGAAAAATGAAAACAATTGAGGACTCAATTGACACCCCTGTTTCACTCCTTTAGGGCATTCAAAATAATCTGAATATACACACTTCTCACGCACGCACGCAAACACTGAGTTATAAACTCCTCTTAGGGCCATATATAATTTTCCATTCACACCACTTTTACGTAATATATTCCAAAGATTATTACGATTCACAGAATCGAATGCCTTCCTAAAATCCACAAATGCAACATAAAGTTTCTTATTTAAAAGTAAATGCTTCTGTACAAGGGAGTAAAGTGTGAAAATATGATCAATTGTACTGTATTTTGCTCTAAATCCAGCTTGTTCTTCAACTATTTTCTCTTCTTTTTCTGCCCACTTTGTTAATCTCTTATTCAAAATATATGTATAAACTTTACTCACTATACTTGTTAGAGCGACTCCTCTATAATTATCTGGATTATTCACATCTCCTTTTTTATGAATTGGGATTATTATGGACTTTGCCCATTCTGACGGAAAAATGCCATTATCAAAAAGCTTGTTACATAAATGGACAAGGAAATCAATTACATTAGCATTTGCATGTTTTAACATTTCGCTGATTATTTGATCTGGTCCTGCGCTCTTTCCTGCTTTCAAATGCCTGATACTCGCAGTCACTTCTTCTTTAGTTATAGGCTCATTGAAAAGGGGCTCAAAATTATTTTCTTCCTCTACTATATTACTCTCTTGTGCAGTATTTCCCCCGATATCATTGAAAACACTGCAGAAATGATTGTACCATTGTTCAATAGAGATTTCATTGTACACAAAGATCTTAACAGATCTTATTATTGACCAGAATGTCCTGGAGTCATTGATGGAATCTTTGAGTGTTCTTATTTTCTTATCTTCGTATTCCCTTTCTTTCGTTTTCCTTAGTTTAACATATTCTTTTCGTGATATGACATATGCTTCTCTTTTTTCTTTTTTTTCTTTTTCTGTTTTGCATCTCTGGAATCTTTTCAGTAGCCTCTTAACTTCTTGTTTCTTTCTTTCACATTCCTTATCAAACCAATCATTCTGTTTCTTTTGTCCTTGTCTCACTGTTCGTACCATACACGCAGCTGCCCCGCATAAAGCCTTAGTAAACTGCTCCGAACTGTCATTCACATTATAATCTAACAAACCGAAAGCTGTCTGTAGACAATTGTTGAACTCAGAACCATCAAGCTCTTGTACAAATAAACTTGCTAATTCTTCAGACCATACAATTTTTTCTTCCCCTTGTTGTCTTGCACTTTCTACATATGTATGATTATTTCCCCTTTTCCATATTACCTCAACAGGTAGATGCCATGAATCAACACAGTTACCTACCCGTAAATCAAAGCATGAGACCAGATTATATGGAACAAGAAAATAGTCAATCACACTACACCCGTTTGGAGACACAAAAGTGTATTCACCCTCTGTATCTCCATCACAAAAACCATTCAAAATAACCATATCCAACATGAAACATAAGTTCAACAATGTTTTGCCAAAACTATTCACAGTTTCATCTTTAGAACAACGTACATCACATTCATTATACATCCTGTCATACTCAATGTCTTCCAAATAAGTAGTCATGTCTTCAGGCGCAAACTGTTCGTGACCTGTTCTAGCATTGAGATCTCCCATAATTATAAAATGTGTTTTTTCTTTTTCAAACTGTTGTAGCATTAATTCTTCCAGCATCAAGATCCCATCTTTAATTAATGTTTCGTTATATCTAGGGCTTCCTTCTGGCGCAACATAGCATGCAATCAAAATCAGATCTTTGTCTAAATCAAATACATTTTTGTTTACTCTGATGGCAATGGTGTTGTCATAATCTAACATTATTTCTTTCACACAATTTTCTAAAGTTTTTTTCACCAACAATAAAACTCCACCCGAATTCCTGCCATGGTGTGACAATTTCTTAGCTGGAGCATAAAACTTCAAATAATCAGTGAACAAACAGCTGAAATCAAACGAAGTATCAAGAAAACATTCAGTAAGACAAACAAAATCAAATTTTGTTACATAATTTATGAAGGAAACGTTCTTCAATTTACTGTACAAATTTTCAACGTTGTAATTCAAAAAGGACCACTGGTTTGGATGGCCATGCCTGTCCTATGGCTTTCTGGAAGTACCGGAACGCAAGCTCCTGTTCCCAAGGTTACCGCCTGCTCCTCTGCCGCGGGCCGTGCTTGTTGACGTCCGTCGCGGTTGGCTGCCCATGCTCACCCTCTCACCCGTCTGTCGGTCTGCCGCAGGACTGCCGCGTGATGCACGTGCGTCCGTGTCTGTAAGACGCCCGGTGTCATGCCCCTGGGAACTCCTGTTGGCGTCACGCTGAAGCTCGGCCCGGTTTGCACGTGAGATGACAGGCGGGGAAGAGGAGGAGGAAGGGGAACCACCACTCGCGACTCTGCCCCCGTTAGAGGTGACAACTCCTCTCGTCATCTCCCCATCTTGAGGGGGGTCCCCACCAGCGACTTCATCCCGCCGATTGGTGAAGGTGGGCGTGTCTCTCACGTCGGAAGAGGAGGTGTGTTTAGGTTGTAAGTCTGAAACTGTGTCACCACTCACAATCTGAGCATAAGATCGCTGTTCTGGTGGTCTTGGTCCAATCACCAATTGTCCCTTTTGGAAGTATGCTCTTTTGCCTTCACTACGTGCTCTTGCAACGATTTGTGCCTGTGTTCTTGTTAGGTCGTTTGCGACCCTGATACCTTTCACATCTAGTTTTCGTCGTATGTCTCTGTTTGTAATAATCAGCATTTTGTCTCTCCACCTGGTGAATTTGACTATCATTTGTTTGGGTTGCCCTTGTCTTGTCTGTCCAGTTCGATGTGCTCGTACGATGTCATCAGTAGTCCAGACTTTAGGGTCGTCAATACTATTGAGAACGTCAATAACTGCGGTAGCACATGAGTCAAACGTTTCCCTAGATTCTTGCTGAGAAATCCCGAAAAAACGTAAATTATCTCTTCGTGAAAAATCTTCTAACCGAGACAGAGAGAGAGTGAGTCAGAGAGAGACAGACAGACAGAAAGAGAGAGACAGAGAGAGACAGACAGAAAGAGAGACAGAGATAGAGAGACACAAAGAGAGAGGGACAGAGATAGATAGACAGAGGCAGAGAGAGTGAGATACAGAGAGAGAGAGGCAGAGAGACTCTGAGAGAGACAGAAAGAGACAGACAGAGAGACAGAGAGACAGAGAGAGACAGAGAGCCACAGAGATGAGACAGAGAGAGACAGGGACAGGGACAGACACACAGAGAGAGACAGAGACACACAGAGAGACATAGAGACAGATAGAGAGAGAGAGAGAGAGAAAGAGAAAGAGAAAGAAAGAGAGAGATGGAGAGAGAGACAGATAGAGAGAGAGAGAGACAGTGAGAATGAGACAGACAGACAGACAGAGATGAGACAGAGACAGACAGTGAGAGACAGGTAGAGAGAGAGACAGAGAGAGAGAAAGAGACAGAGAGCTGGAGAGACAGACATACAAAGATGAGACAGAGAGAGAGAGACAGACAGAGAGACACAGGGAGACACAGAGAGACAGACAGACAAAGAGAGGGAGAACAGAGAGAGAGAGAGACAGAAAGAGTGATAGAGACAGACAGAGAGAGAGAGAGACAGAGAGAGAGACAGAAAGAGAGAGGCAGAGAGAATGAGAGACAGAGATTGACACAGAGAGAAAGACAGACAGAGAGAGGTACAAATAGAGACAGAGAGACAGAGAGAGAGACAGAGAAAGACAGAGAGAGAGACAGAGAGAGATAGAGACAGAGAGAGTGAAAGACAGAGAGATAGAGACAGAGAAAGAGACACACAGAGAGACAGAAACAAACAGAGAGAGACAGAAAGACACAGAGAGGTCCAGAGGCAGAGACAGAGAGAAACAGAGAGAGACTGAGAGAGAGAGAGAGAGACAGAAGCAGAGACAGAGAGAGACAGAGAGAGAGAGAGAGACAGAGAGGGAGACAGAGAGAGACAGACAGACAGAAAGACAGACAGAGAGTCACAGAGAGAGACAGAGACATAGAGACAGATAGAGAGAGAGAGAAAGAGAGACAGAGACAGACAGAGAGATAGACAGACAGACAGAGATGAGACAGAGACACGCAGAGAGAGAGACAGACAGACAGAGACAGACACAGAGAGAGACAGACAGAGATGAGAGAGAGATAGACAGACAGAGAGAGACAGAGAGAGACAGAGAGAGACAGAGAGAGACAGAGATAGACAGACAGACAGAGAGAGACACAATGAGACACAGAGAGACAGAGAGGGAGACAGAGAGAGAGAGACACACACACAGAGACTCAGAGACTTCAGACTTCAGATGATTTATTCATGTAATAGCCCATTGCCCCTCATGAAGGGGTACAAATACATAAGCAAAACTTATCATTTGGCATCATGACAATCACATTAAATTGATTAATGCTACATTGTACATAGACTAAAACAGAAATTTACATTTAAACAATACTCATATAAATAACAAACCTAAGACATCAATCTATACCCACTAGTCATTTCAGTGAAGTTTGATTTGTACAATAACATATTGTCGT
>JAPXFY010000625.1:0-12500 GCA_030674185.1 Monoplex corrugatus | reverse complement strand
CAGAGAGACAGAGAGAAAGACAAACAGACACAGATGAGACAGAGAGAGAGAGAGACAGACAGAGAGAGAGAGACAGACAGAGAGAGACAGAGAGAGATAGACAGACAGACAGAGAGAGACACAATGAGACACAGAGAGACACAGAGAGGGAGACAGAGAGAGAGAGAGAGACTCAGACGCTTCAAACTTCAGATAGTACAAGGGGTACAAATACATAAGCAAATCTATCATTTGGCATCATGACAATCACATTAATGCAATTAAAACAGAAGTTTACATTTACAATACTCATATAAATAACAAACCTAAGACATCAATCTATACGCACTAGTCATTTCAGTGAAGTTTGATTTGTTCAATAACATATTGTCGTCTCTTAAATGTGTAAATACTATGGAAAAACAGAGATCCATGAAATAATTTGTACACAGTATACATGCAACATGTTCACTGACAGAAAATCAAAACGGACAGAATAAATTGTACTGCATCATGACGTTGCTTTTTCTCTAAACATAATTAAATGTTTTTATACAAAAACAAAGATAGATTATATACATCAGATGCGTTTGATGACATCAATAAAGTCATTTTAAATAATGAAGGTTGCCTATGATATTTAGGTCGAATCAATTGAGAGACAGAGTGAGAGAGACAGAGGCAGACAGACAGAGAGAAACACTGAGACAGAGAGAGAGAGACAGAGACACAAAGAGTGAGAGAGAGAGAGACAGAGAGAGTGGGAGACAGAGACAGAGAGAGAGAGAGACAAAGAGAGACAGAGACAGAAACAGACAAAGAGAGAGAGAGAGAGAGAGACAGAAACAGACAGAGGGGTACATAGAGAGACAGAGACAGACAGACAGAGAGGAGACTGAGAAAGACAGACAGAGATAGACAGAGGGACAGAGAGAGACAGAGAGACAGAGACAGGAGAGACAGAGAGACACAGAAGGACAGAGAGACACAGAGAGACAGAAAGAGAGACAGACAGACAGAGACAGAGAAACAGAGACAGGAGAGAGAGATACAGAAAGAGAGACAGGGGAGACAAGAAAAGAGAGAGACAGAGACAGAACAGAAAAAGAGAGACAGAGAGACAGAAACAGACAGACTACATAGAGAGACAGAGAGAGAGACAGAGAGAGAAAGAGACAGGGAGACAGAGAGATACAGATAAGACAGAAAAGAGAAGACAGAGGGAGAGAGAGACAGAGACAGAGAGATGAGACAGAGAAAGAGAGAGACAGAGAGATAGACAGAACAGAGAGAGACAGACAGAGAGTGAGAGACAGATGAAGACACAAGAGCGACTGACAGAGAGAGAGAGAGAGGACAGAGAGAGAGAATGAGAGACAGACAGAGAGACACACACAGACTGAGAGAGAGACACTAAAGAGAAGAGACACAGAGACAGAGAGAGACAGAGACGAAAGAGAGAAGAGAGACAGAGAAAGAGATAGACAGACAGCAGCAGAATGAGACAGAAACAGAGAGAGAGAGAGACAGAGAGAGACAGAAAAGAAAGACAAAGAAGAGAACAGAGAGAGAGACACAGAGAGACATGCAGAGAGACAGAGAGAGATAGAGCAGAGAGAGATAGACAGACAGAAGAGAGAGACACAGAGAAGAGACAACAGAAGGAGACGGAGACAGAGATAGAAGAGACACGCTAATAGATAGTAGGGTACAAAACAAAAGATAAGGACAGAGCAGCAGAATGAATTAAAACAGAAGTTACATTGACGATACTCTGAAGATAGACAAACTAAGAATCAACATAGATAGCAGTGAAGTTGAGTCAAAACAAGTGCCAAAGAAGAACATGAAGAAACAGGACCAGGACAGAGACACAGTAGAGATGAACAGAGACAGAACAACAAAGGACAATAAATTGATAGAGAGAGTTGCTTTGTCTAAAATAAATAAATGTATATAAAGAAGAGAAGATAGATATAAGTACATCAGAGCAGTGATGACATACAATACAGTCATTAAATAATGAAGGTCAGATTTAGACAACATGAGAGACAGGTGAGAGAGAGAGAGACAGAGAGAGAAAAGAGACAGAGAGCTAGAGAGACAGAGACACAAAGATGAGACGAGAGAGAGAGAGAGCAGAGAGGACACAGGAGAGAAGCAGAGAAGGACAGACAAAACAGACAAAGAAGAGGGAGAACAGAAAGAAGAGGACAAGAGAGACAGAGAAGACAGAAAGACAGACTGAAGAAGAAGAGAGACAGAAGAGAGAGACAGAAAGGAGAACAGAGAGCAGAGGACAGAGAGCACAGAGATTGACAAAGAGAGAAAGACAGACAGAGACAGAGAAACAGAGACAGAGAGACAGAGAGAACGAAGACAGAGAAAGACAAAAAGAGAGAGAGACAGAAACAGAAGAGTAAAGACAGAGAGAAGAACAGAGAACATAGAAACAGAGAGAGACAGAGAGAAACAGAGAGAGACAGAAGAACAGATAGACAGAAAGAGAAACAGGGGAGAGATGAGAGAGAGAGAGAGACAGAAGCAGAGAAGAGAGAGACAGAGAGAGAGAAGACAGAGAGGGACAGACAGAGAGGAGACAGAGAAGACAACAAGGACTGACAGAGAGACAGAGAGAGAATGAGAGAGAGAGACAGCAAGACATCAGAGACAATGAGAGAGAGAGAAAGAGAGACAGAGACAGAAGACAGAAAACAGAGATGATAAGAGACAGAGAGAGGACAGACAGAACAGAGACAGAAACAGAGAGGTCAGCAGAGAAGAGAGAGAAGAAGAAGAGAGAGACAAGAGAGAGAGAACAGAGAGACAGAGAAGACAGAAGAGAGAGAGTCAAATGAGACACAGAGAGAAGAGAGGAGACAGAGAGAGACACACACAAGAGACCAGAGATCAGAGACACAAGAGAGAGGAATCAGTAATAGACCATGCCATGAGAGAGTGGATACAAAACAAAGAGAACAAGAGCATCTGAAAACAATAAGAGAACTAATGTACATGTAGACAAGAGAGAACAGAACACATACATGTTAACAATATAGAAAGAACAACTAAGACACAACTAGTAACAAGACACAGAGAAGTTATGAGTACAATAACATAGAGAGAGTGAATAATGGAAAAACAGAGAAGAAATATTGAAGATAATGAACAGCACTGACAGATAAAAAACGGACAGGAAATTGACTGCACAGACGATGCTTAGACTTCAAACAAATAAAGCAGTAGAGAAAAACAAGAAGATGATATATACACATCAGAGCTTAAATGACATAATAAAGCATTAGACAAAGAGAAGTTCAGAATAAGTCGAACAATGAGAGACACAGAGAGAGAGACAGACAGACAGACAGAGAAGACACAGGAGGAGAGAGAGACAGAAGAGAGGAGAGACAGAGACAGTGAGAGACAGAGAACAAGAGAGAGAGAGACAGAGAGAGGCAGAGAGAGAGTGAGAGACAGAGACAGAGAGAAAGACAGACAGAGAGAGGACAAAAAACAGACAAGAGAGACAGAAACAGACAGAGAGGTACATGAGAGACAGAGAGAGAAAGACAGAGAGAGATGAAAGACAGAGAGATGAGAGAGAGACAAGAGACAGAGAGAAAAGAGAAGAGAGAGAAGACAGATACAGGGAGACATGGAGACATAGAGAGACAGAAAGAGAGACAGAGAGA
The DNA here is from genome assembly GCA_030674185.1 of Monoplex corrugatus. Taxonomy (NCBI): domain Eukaryota; kingdom Metazoa; phylum Mollusca; class Gastropoda; order Littorinimorpha; family Ranellidae; genus Monoplex; species Monoplex corrugatus. Next base: position 8,826 of record JAPXFY010000625.1, on the reverse strand, counting down.
CACAGAGAGACACAGAGAGAGAGAGACACAGATAGAGAGACAGAGACAGAAAGAGAGACAGACAGAGAGAGACAGAGACACAGAGAGAGACAGGGACAGAGAGAGACAGGGACAGAGAGAGACAGGAAGAGAGAGACAGAAAGAGAAACAGACAAAGAGACAGACAGAGAGAGAGAGACAGCAAGAAAGAGAGACAGAGAGAGAAAGAGACAGACAGAGATGAAGACAGAGGAGAGAGAGAGTTAGAGAGAGACAGAGTGAGAGAGAGAGAGAAAGAGACAAGGAGACAGAGAGAGAGAGAGAAACAGAGAGAGAGAGAAAGAGTGATAGAGACAGACAGAGAGAGACAGAGAGAAAGAGAGACAGAGAGAGACAGAAAGAGAGAGAGGCAGAGAGAGTGAGAGACAGAGATTGACAGAGAGAGAAAGACAGACACAGAGAGAGAGGTACACAGAGGTACAGAGAGAGACAGAGAGAGAAAGAGAGAGATACAGACAGAGACACAGAGAGACAGAGAGAGGGACAGAGATAGAGAGTCAGAGAGAGTGAAAGACAAGGAGAGATAGAGACAGAGAAAGAGACAGAGAGAGACAGAGAGAGAGAGACAGAAAGACACAGAGAGGTACAGAGAGGCAGACAGAGACAGAGAGACAGAGACAGAGAGGGAGACAGAGAGAGACAGACAGACAGACAGAGAGACAGAGAGGGAGACACAGAGAGACAGAGAGAGACAGAGAGAGAGACATAGAGACAGATAGAGAGAGAGAAAGAGAGACAGAGACAGACAGAGAGATAGACAGACAGACAGCCAGAGATGAGACAGAGATACGCAGAGAGAGACAGACAGAGAGACAGACAGAGAGAGAGAGAGACAAACAGACACAGGTGAGACAGAGAGAGAGAGAGACAGACACAGAGAGAGAGACAGAGAGAGAGAGACAGAGACAGAGAGAGATAGACAGACAGACAGAGAGAGACACAGTGAGACACAGAGAGACACAGAGAGGAGACAGAGAGACAGAGAGAGAGAGAGAGACTCAGACGCTTCAAACTTCAGATAGTACAAGGGGTACAAATACATAAGCAAAACTATCATTTGGCATCATGACAATCACATTAATACAATTAAAACAGAAATTTACATTTAAACAATACTCATATAAATAACAAACCTAAGACATCAATCTATACGCACTAGTCATTTCAGTGAAGTTTGATTTGTTCAATAACATATTGTCGTCTCTTAAATGTGTAAATACTATGGAAAAAACAGAGATCCATGAAATAATTTGTACACAGTATACATGTAACATGTTCACTGACAGAAAATCAAAACGGACAGAATAAATTGTACTGCATCATGACGTTGCTTTTTCTCTAAACATAATTAAATGCTTTATACAAAAACAAAGATAGATTATATACAACATCAGATGCGTTTGATGACATCAATAAAGTCATTTTAAATAATGAAGGTTGCCTATGATATTTAGGTCGAATCAATTGAGAGACAGAGTGAGAGAGACAGAGGCAGACAGACAGAGAGAGACACTGAGACAGAGAGAGAGAGACAGAGACACAAAGAGTGAGAGAGAGAGAGACAGAGAGAGGCAGAGAGAGGCAGAGAGAGTGGGAGACAGAGACAGAGAGAGAGAGAGAGAGAAAAGAGAGACAGAGACAGAAACAGACAAAGAGAGAGAGAGAGAGAGAGAGACAGAAACAGACAGAGGGGTACATAGAGAGACAGAGACAGACAGACAGAGAGGAGACTGAGAAAGACAGACAGAGATAGACAGAGGGACAGAGAGATACAGAGAGAGAGAGACAGAGACAGGGAGAGACAGAGAGACACAGAGGGACAGAGAGACAGAAAGAGAGACAGACAGACAGAGACAGAGAAACAGAGACAGGGAGAGAGAGATACAGAAAGAGAGACAGAGAGACAAAAAGAGAGAGAGACAGAGACAGAAACAGAAAAAGAGAGACAGAGAGACAGAAACAGACAGAATATATAGAGAGACAGAGAGAGAGACAGAGAGAGAAAGAGACAGGGAGACAGAGAGATACAGATAGACAGAAAGAGACAGACAGAGGGAGAGAGAGACAGAGACAGAGAGATGAGACAGAGAAAGAGAGAGACAGAGAGAGAGACAGACAGAGAGAGACAGACAGAGAGTGAGAGACAGATGAAGACACACAGAGCGACTGACAGAGAGAGAGAGACAGAGAGAGAGACAGAGAGAGAGAATGAGAGACAGACAGAGAGACACACACACTGAGAGAGAGATAAAGAGAGAGACACAGAGACAGAGAGAGACAGAGAGAAAGAGAGAGAGACAGAGAAAGAGAGACAGAAACAGACAGAGAGACAGAAACAGACAGAGAGAGAAAGAAAGAGAGAGAGACAGACAAAGAGAGAGAGACACAGAGAGACATGCAGAGAGACAGAGAGAGTGAGACAGAGAGAGACAGACAGACAGAAAGAGAGAGACAGAGAGAGACAGACAGAAAGAGAGACAGAGATAGAGAAACACAAAGAGAGAGGGACAGAGATAGATAGACAGAGGCAGAGAGAGTGAGATACAGAACTCAGAACTCAGAACTCAGAAAATGTTTATTGTACATCGGCCTTAGGCCACAATACATGCATGGGGAAGGGGAGGGGAGGAGATCAGGTTTTCTTATACATTCATACAAGTTATACTTTCAAACTGCAGTGAACTCTGTCACATTGTCCCCTTCTATCGTTTACCGTCACATAAGCTGGGATACATTCATCTTTGCATTTACAGTGGTCTTTTCATTTGTATTCTAGTCCATATTCCTTAACTGGCCAGCTAAGAATATTTGTCATTAACCGCATCTATATCATTCATCCAACTGTCAATTTTACAATAACTGGCTATCAGACAAACAAACCATTCAATTAGTGCACAGATCTGACATTTCTTGTACCCTTCGGAGATCATACAGTTGATCAATATATTCAACCACAGGTACTTGACATAAACACTCAATCCATCAATCGATCAACCAAACAACCAATCAATCAAACAGTCAACCAATCAATTAACCAATCAATCAACTGATTTACCAGTTGATCAATCAAAGAATCCGCCATTCAGCCCGTGATTCAACTGACAAATCAGCTTTCAATTGACTGGGTCAGATGCATCATCCAACTGTACAATCGATATCACTTCAGTAACAATCACTTAACGTAATCAGTCCCTCTCTCAATCAATCAATCGATCAATCATTTAACCAGTTAATCAGTCATCCAGTGACTTAATCGACCAGATAACCTAGAATTTAACTGAGTTCAATATATCAATTTGCAATCGTTACTTCAAATAACGCGAATCAATCATCCATACATTCCATAATTCAATCACTGATCGATCAATAGCTAAAACCATCAATCTATAAATCGATCGGTCGGTGAGCCACCCATCGCCATCAATTAACAAATCATATAATCATTCCGTTGTCAGCTAATCATGCGTTCAGTTTATCAATTTATTCACCAGTGAATCTAAACCAATCAATGGAATTAATGTACAATGAAGTGAAACAAGAAATATATGACATAAGAGCAATTCGACCCCAAAACAGTCGGTTAATTGGCAAAAACAGACATTCATAATGCCAATCCATTAATCAGACTAATCGCAGATCAGTCACTCATTTACCAAAACAATTGACATTGAGACAATACCAAATGATCATTCAACGCATATTTAGCATTTCGTGCATCTTTTAGTTCAGAGATAACTCAATCTTCGGCGGTCAGCAATGGTTCAGGCCATAGACTGAATTGAAGGTTATGTATAAACGCACATACACACATACACATCTATATACACGCACACATACATAATCACTCATACATATATACATACATAGATATATATACATATGTACCCACACATATACATAATGTAGATACTATCACCTATATATGCACATAAGTACACCAACGTCAATGTGAATACACAGGCACCTATGCACATGTGTCTCTATATGAGCACCCCTTTCATATTCAAATAAACATTTTTTTTTTCTTTACAATTGAAATTAATTATTGTCTGAAATTCTAGTGCTAGTATCTACATAACTATTTACTTTTCTTCTCCTTTTAACAATTTTTTTCTCCTATTCATGGCGTGGAAAACGTATCTGGATACGCTGTGGCTTCGGTGGCTATTTGTTGATTGGAGCAGTATGCACATAGGCATGCTGACTAAATCCTTTAAAAATTTCGCCCTGAGATCAGCGTAAGTGGAACATCTAAATAATAAGTGTTCTTCGTTTTCAGATTCTGTCCTGCAAAATGGACACACCTTTTCTTGATCAGATTCACTGTATCTATTTATATTATTGTTTAGTGGTAAAACGTTCAACCTTGTTTGTGAAAGGGCAACTCTGAAACAGTATATATCAATAGAGTCAATGTACTTCTCTTTTTCAAAGATAGTCTTAAATGATCTGTAGCTTTCATACCTATCTCTGTCTCTGAGTGACCCAGACCATTCTTGAATATATAAGTCTACAAGTCTCCGTTTAAATACACGCAAAAAGGCTTTTACATCACCAACACCTTGTTGCAGCCACACGATATTAAATCCCGTTTCACACAAAATTTCCCTTATTTTTGAAGCCCAGCATTCTTTCCCAGCCCTGTCAAGTTCCACTAACATTTGGTAAGCCTTATAAGGTAACCTATTTGGATTCATTTCCAGTAATTTAAACCAATATCTAAGACAGGTAGTTGAGGAGTTGACATAAAGAGGATATCTTCCCAAATCCCCATATACCATCTTGTTAGGTGTCCTGACTGGAACACCCAACAGTCTTTTGCACGATACCAAATGTACTTTCTCTATATGCTCGAGTCTGTTAAGTCCCCATATCTCAGAAGAATACAACAAAATAGGTTGAATTTTTGCATCAAACAACTTGAAGAAAGTTTCTATAGTCATGTCTTTATATTTTTGAAAAGTCCTGTTTAATAGCAAAGTTGCTTTTTTACCTTTTGTCACCAAATGTTCTGTGCCGGCCTTGGTGCTAATCATTGTCGTGAAACTGAACCCCAGATAACAATATTTACTAACTACTTCCAATTTTGTCCCTTTGTAAAACCATTGTTCATGTCGTCCTAAGAAGCCCCCTCTTCTGAAAACCATAACCTTAGTTTTTTCAAGATTAACTTCCAGTTTCATGCTGGCACAGTATGTCTGCAAGACTCTTAACTGGTTTTGCAAACCATTTGGTGTTGTTGACAGAAGGGCTACATCATCTGCAAAAAGAAGAATGAATATTTCCATTGAACCTGGCATCAGCTGGATGCCATGTCGCCCCTTTTCATCCATACAATTGGCTAATTGATTTATTAATACCGAAAATAAAGTAGGGCTTAAGACACATCCTTGTCTCACGCCTATGGAGTTATCGAATATTTCAGATAATTCCCGGTTTGCCCGAATACATGAGCATAATGATTCATACATTGCTTTTAGCGAAACCAAAAACTTCCCTTTTACTCCTTGATTTTGAATACACTTTAAGAGTTTGTCATGCTGAACCGAATCAAAGGCTTTCTTAAAGTCTACAAAAGCAACATATAGTTTTCTACCTTTCTTGCACATAGTTTTCTGAACCATAGCGTACAGACTGAAAATTTGATCCACTGTAGAATATTTTTTCCTAAAACCTGCCTGACTTTCTGATATTAAATTATTGTTTTCTAACCAAGCATACAATCTAGTATTCAGTATTGATGTGTAACATTTTGAAACAATGCTTAATAACGACACACCCCTGTAATTGTCCACTTTATCAGGATCTCCTTTCTTAAATATTGGTATGATAATAGCTTTTGACCAGTCTTGAGGATAAATTCCTCGGTCGAATAAAGTGTTAAACAGCTTCCAAAGAAAATTATGGATATTTGTGTTACCATTTTTTAACATCTCGGCTGTAACACCGTCCATTCCACTGGCTTTACCTATCCTCAATTTTCTGATGGATTCTCTGACTTCTTCTATAGTTATCTTAGAATTTAATGGGTGTTCTGATGATTCATTTAAATCTACTTCGACAATGCAGCGCTCATCATTTGTTGATCTGTTATCTTGAAATACGTTTTTAAAATGACTGAACCATTCATCAATACTTATATTGTTAGTGAGTTTGTTTTTGGTACCATACCCTATATTTCTTAACTCAGTCCAAAACTGCGATGAATTTGAAATATTTCTGGCTAAGCATTCTGCTTTTTGTTTATTATACTGCTGTTTTTTATTCTTTAATAATTTTTTATACTTCTTCCGTGCTTCACAAAACACAACTCTATCATCCTCATCTTTTGTTTTTCTGTAGTGTTTGAGAGTTTTTCTGCTTTCTGCTTTTGCTTTCTCACATTCACCATCAAACCAATCAGATCTTTTTCTCTTCTCTGTACATTTCTTACGGTACATACAAGCACCAGCTTCTTTGAGACATTCAACAAATATGGTTAAAGCCTTATCTACATTAGTGTCTAGAGTATTCGAAGCCAATGTAAGTCTTCTCTGAATGTGCTCACTTTGTAATTTGTTTGTATAATCGTCTTTCTTATTTTCTTGCCATATGAACTTTTGTGTGATGTTATTTTTTGATACTTTTCCCTCCGCTTTTATTCCTGTTTCAAGCTTTCGCTCCACTTTCATTATAACCGGTAAATGATCTGATTCTGTGAGACTGTCAACATCTAATGCAGCAATTTTAATTGATGAAAACAGATCACATGATACGATGAAATAGTCAACTACACTCGACCCTGAAACCCCAATGTATGTATAACTACCATCAAAGTCCAGTTTACACAGACCATTTAAAATGATACAGTCAAACATACTGCATAGCTCGAGCAGTTGGTTTCCAAAAACATTTGTGCGGCAATCATGAGACTGTCTCAAAAAATCACTGTATACCGAAAGGTCAGTTAAAACACTGCCACTGTCATATCCAAATGAACAGTAGTTACCATCAGCTGTTCTTGCATTTAAATCACCAGTCAGCAAAACATAAAAGTCGTCGTGCGAAACTTGTAAATCTAACAAACATTGTTCCAACACTTCCATACCAAACCCATCATGCTGATTTTTCCAGTATGTGGAATCATGAGGGGGAATATATGTACATACAAACATTATAGGTTTATTTGTTGAAAACAAATCTTTGTTGATTTCAACAATAATAGCATTTTCGTTTCCAACCTCAATTCGTTTAACAAACGATTTTAAAGTCTTTCTTACCATAACTATTATTCCACCGGAATACCTTCCTTGATGAGACAGTTTCTTTGCTTTTAGTGTAAATACAACAAACTCTTGAAACAAAGATGAATCAAAATCATTCGCTATAAAGGTCTCAGTGAGACAAATGAAATCATGCTGCGAAATGAAATTAATGAAATCCTCATCATCCAGTTTCGGTAATAATCCATTCACATTATAAGTGAGAAATTTAATCTGTGGATTATTAACATTATGAACATGTAAATTCACCACTGATGGACACGATCTCATTTGGGATTCGTCCACATTTTGGGCTCCTGGTAAAGAACTTATTCTTTTGTTTTTACTACTTGCTGTAGTGGCCCGGCCGATGTCCTATTTATCAGTGCCCGAGGCACCACTAGAGCTAGCTTTGGACTTACATTTCATACTTTTATCGCCTTTTGAACTATCAGCAGCTGTTCTTTTCATAGAGTCCAGAATACTGGTCTGACTGCCTGACCTGCCTGTTGTACTGCGCATCTGTCTGCTTCTCTTTTTAGGAGGGGCAGTACGTTTTGGCCGCTGCTGCTTCGGTGAACATGAACCACTGTCCTGTTCTTTCTCTGCAGAATCCTGCTGGGATTCTACAGGTGCTGCTTGCGTGTGCCTAGTGGACTCGTCAATGTGTCCATCTGACTCTCTGTCTGTGTCAGCCCTAAGTGCTGTTCTGACTTGTGTCATTGTTTTGTCAGTGTCTTCACGACTAACATCATCAAGGTCACTATCATTTTGCGCATCACTTTGTGAGACACTAACATCGTCTCTTACATCTGTAATACCATTTGGTGCTTCAGTTTCAGTATTGTCGTTTTCTACTATCTTCTGTCCCTGAACCTCGTCTGTGACAACTGATAAGTCATCATCAGTCACATCGATTTTATTATCGTCTTTCTCGCCATGATTATCGTCCGTGTACGAAACACTAGCGTTATTGTCATCACTGTCTCTATCAGTATGATCATGTGCGCACTCCTCTCTGGTTATTTTTCTGCCAACATCTTTAACGTGGGTCATTTGGGTATTGACTCGTGCTCGTCGTGAAACATTTTCATGGGTGACGGCAGTGCCTTCTTGGCGGTAACTGTTGGTATCATTTTGTCGGTGTCTGCCTGTATTAATAGTGAGTCGTCTGTTGTCACTGTCTTTAAGGAACACCACTCTCCTGTGTCCTGTAATGACCGGTTCTCGCTGACATCCCTTCTGTGTCACTTCACTATAAGAAAAGTCTCCAGGAACAACAGGTGTGGCGGTATCCTGGTTGGAACCGTAACGAAACGGGCTCTTCCAACTTCTGTGACTTTCGATGTCTCTGTTATAGGTAGGGTTTGTATGGGAATGTCCTCTCCTCTCTGACACGTCCCTGGGATGTTGATATTGGTGTTCGTTGTCAGTAAGGGAGATCCTGGTGTTTTGTCTCTTCTTCCTTCGGTTCGTGACCATTTCCTGAACGAAATCGTCGTAATGGTTGGTGGGGTGGTCTCTGTTATAATGTCCATAGTTGAGA
>JAPXFY010006252.1:0-13131 GCA_030674185.1 Monoplex corrugatus | reverse complement strand
GTGCAGATTTTTGTGTTTTGTGGTTTTTCTATGCTAGCTGAATCGGTCCCGCAAAAAAAGATTGGATTTTGAAAAATTTTAAATACAGGGAGATGACCCCTACGTGACTCTAAGAGTTACAACCCTTGGTTAATCTTGAAAAAATTCCCCCGTTTCCCCTTTTAAAATTTCCTTTACTTTTTCCCAAAAAATGTTTTTGGGAAAAACAACCCTATATATCTTTTTTGCTATATGTTTGTTTTTGGGGTCTTTTTAAAAAAGAAAAAAGACTATGTCATTTTTGAACAGACACCCAATATGTTGTGTGCATTTTTCTACCCCATCATAGTTGGTTTTGGGGTTAGTTTTTGGGGAAAAAGGGTTTAGTTTCCCGTATTCCTAATTGGGGAATTTTTCTGAACTTACATTTTTGTGCTTTTTGGGGTGCTTCTACCTAGGTAAATTTAGTCCCTAAAACTATTTTGGGGATTTTGAGGAAATCTACGACATGGGAGGTAACTCCTACGAATCTAAAGAGTTCCAATCCTTGGTTAATCTTAAAAGTTTCCCCCCTGCTTCCATCTTTTTTCCCTTTAAATTGTTACTTTTATCCCTTGGAAAAAACCCTGGATATGTTTTGATTTCCGTACTTTGTGTGTGCAGGGTGAGTTCAAGAATAACAGACTATATTAGTCTTGAGCATGACCCCAAATTATGTTGTGTGCATTTCTCTACACCTTTCATCGTTGTGTGTGTGGGTTTTTAGTTGTTGGGGATAAAAGGAAAGGCTTGGGACTTTCCCTTTTTATTGGGGAATGTTCTGAGGGGCCGGTTTTTGTGTTTTGTGGCTCTTTCTATGCTAGCTGAATCGTCCCGCAAAGAAGTTTGGGGTTTTTGAAAATTCAACTACATGGGAGATGCTCCTACGTGACTCTAAAAGATTTACAATCCTTGGTTAATCTTGAACAATTCTCCCTGCTTCCTCTTATTTCCTTTTTTGTTACCTATATGTTTTGGAAACAACCCTATTTATACTACACGTCATTATTGAAGGGCCAGGAACGTTTTTGAGTCAATTTTTGAAAGGAGAAATAACCTTTTTTTTCTCTTATCTTTTCTCCCAAATTTGTTGCCGTAAACGGGAAAGATAAAAGCTCAGACAACATTGCAGTTTTTCCTTTTTTGGGCCCTGTTTGGGGATTTGCCGATTTGGGAATGGGCGGCCCCAAAGGGAAAACAATTTTCCACACGAAATTGTCGAATCTTCAGCAGGGTCTCACTGACGAAGGGAGGCAAGGTGGACAAAAAATTCGCTTTGCACGTGCAAGGCAAGCCCTTTTTGAACACTACTCCAGCCAAAGTTGCCCGCAGACGAGGAAAAAAAGGGGACCCGTTTTTGGGTTCGTTTTAACCATGCTTCCCAAGGGACGACGGATGACGGATGGGGCAGCGGGGGGACCCCTCCTCTGCTTGATGAAGGCCTAGCGCAGCGGGAAGTTGCTAGACGACTTGAAGTGTCGCTTTCCCACAACCCAAAGGGGATGCTGGACCCGCTTCAATGGGGACTGGAGCATTTCCAGGAAAGGCGTCAAGGGGTTTCGACCCAGAGTAACGACAAGCCCAGCAAGACCGTACCTTGCCCTCTCCGCCCTGGGGGAAAAGGGGGCCCCCCATCCACTGGGGTGACCTTGAGGGGTCGCTGAGGGATGAAAAAGGGTTGCTAACATCAGCTGCAGCACGGGGGAGAAAAAAACGGTTTCATGAGGCAAAACTTGAGGTCAGGGGAGACCGGCCGTCCGACCCGTGCTGTCACCGGTCACAGAGTGCGCCGCATGACCTGGGCCGGGGGAGCACGTGACCTGGACAAGGCAACAGTGGGCCCGGGTCTTGTTTTCGGTTTGAGTCCAGGTTCCCGGGGCCCTTTTAAAACGATGGCCGGGCTGGGTTTGGGGGCGACGTAAAGGGGGAGAGGTTTCGCTGACGCCACTGCCCAAGGAAAAAAAACCCCGGTACGGCGGCGGGTCGGTGAGGGTTTGGGGGGGTGGCAGGGAGCCGTGGTTTACCCGGCCCCCCCCTGCCCCCCCTTTGGGGACGGACCCTAAACGGGGCCCGGTCCCCGGGACGGGTTTGGCGGCCGTGGCACGGCCTGCGCTTGTGGCCCTTGGTCAAGGCGCCATTTTCCCAGGACGACAATGCACCTGCGCATCGAGCACGCCTTGTGACCGACTTCCTGGGCAGCATGAAGTCGTCCTTTATGGCCTGGCCAGCTGCTCCCGCCCTTAACCCAATTGAACCCCTCTGGGATGTGCTCGGGGGGCGCATCAGGGAAAACCCACCCCCCCCCGGGAACCCTGGCCAGGCGGGGTCGACACCTGCAGATCGAGTGGGCGGCCACCCCTCAGGACAAACTCCGCCCCCTTGTGGGATCGATGCATCGGCGCTGTAAAGGGCATGCACAAGGCTCGGGGCGGATACACGCGATATTGAAAACAGATTGGCCAAATCTGACACTTTCTGTTTTTTGAAAAGGGGTGGGGGTGTTCTTTACATATGCATGTGTTGTTCACAATGGGTCATTGTGCTCGAATTTCCTTTTTCCAAAAACAGGTGTGGAAATGATGATAATAAAAAATTGATTCTATTCTAAACATTGTCAATTTTTCAACTTTAAAATTAGAGAGGAAAGAAGAAGTGGCCATATTTTTGATTAGGAGTATATCTTCTGTTCTTTTGACTTATGTGTATGTTGGTTCAGTTCAAAAGTAATAGACTATGTCATTCTTGAACATGACACCAATATGTTGTGTGCATTTTTCTACCCATGATAGTTGTGTGGTAGGTTGTAGTTGCGGGGTATAAAGGTACGCTTGCGGTATTCATAATTGGGGAAAAAAAAACTTTACAGTTTTCGTGCGTTTGGCCTGCTTATAAACGAGGGTTGTGAATTACGGGACACAATTCTTGTTGGATTTTGAGGAAATCTACGACAGGGGAGGTTATCTCCTAAATGACTCTCAAGAGTTACAATCCTTGGTTAATCTTAAAAGATTCTCCCTGCTTTCCCATTTTATTCCTTTAATGTTACTTATATGCCTTGGAAATAACCTGGATATGTTATGATTTCGTTACTGTGTGTGTGATTGGTGGTTCAAGATATAAAACAGCTATATCAGTCTGGAACATGAAACCAAATAATGTTGTGTTACCACCATCATCGTTGTGGTGTAGGTGTAGTTGTTGGGGAATAAAGGTAGGCTTGGACATTCCTTTATTGGGAATGTTGCTGTAGTGATGGAGTTTTGTGTTTTCTGGCTCTTTCTATGCTAGCTGATCGGTGCCGCCAAAGTAGATAGATTGGATTTTGAGAAATTCAACTACATGGGAGGAGATGACTCCTACGTGACTCTCAAGAGTTTACCAATCTTGGTTAATCTTGAACAATTCTCCATGCTTCCTTTATTTTCCTTTACTTGGTACCGTATATGTTTTGGAAAAACAAACCCTATATATCTATCTGTCTTGTCTATATGGTGTGTCGTTTGGTCAGTTCAAAAGTAAAAAAAGACTATGTCATCTCTTGAACATGACACCAATATGTTTGTGTGCATTTTGACTACACCATCATAGTTTGTTGTAGTTTTAGTTAGCTGGTATAAAGGTATGCTTCCGTATTCCTAATTGGGGAATATTCTGAACTTACAGTTTTGTGCGTTTTGCCGCATCCTACGCTAGGTGATTTAGTTACCTCTAACTATGTTGGATTTTGACGGGATATCTACGACTTGGGACGGTAATCCTTCCATGACTTCTCTAAGAGTTTACAATCCTTGGTTAATCTTAAAGATTCTCCCTTGCTTCCATCTTATTTCCTTTAATGTTACTTTATATGCCTTGGAATTAATAAACCATGGATATGTTCTGATTTCCGTACTGTGTAGTGTGCATGGTGGAGTTCAAGGAATAACAAGTACTCTTTATCTGTTCTTGAACATGACACCAATTGTTGTGTGCATTTCTCCTTAACACCATCATCGTTGTTTGTAGGTGTACGTTGTTGGGGAATAAAGGTAGGCTTGGACAATTCCTTTATTGGGGAATGTTCTGAGTGCAGTGTTTTGTGTTTTCTGGCTCTTTCTATGCTAGCTGAATCGGGGCGCAAAGATAGTTTGGATTTTGCGAATTCAACTACATGGGAGATGACTCATACGTGACTCTCAAGGGTTAAATCTTGGTTATCTTGAACAATTCTCCCTGCTTCCCTCTTATTTTCTTTACTGTTACCTATTATGTTTTGGAAAACTACCCATATATATCTTCTGTCTTGTCTATATGTGTAGTGTTTGGTCAGTTCAAAGTATAAAGACTATGTCAATCTTGAACATGACAACCAATATGTTGTGTGCTTTTTTCTACACCATGCATTGTGTCGTGTTAGGTAGTTGCTTGGTATAAAGGTATGCTTCCGTATTCTAATTGGGGAATATTCTGATTACATTTTGTGCGTTTTGGCCTGCATCTACGCTAGGTGAATTGTACCTCAAACTATGTTGGATTTTGAGGAAATCTACGGACATGGGAGGTAACTCCCTACATGACTCTCAAGAGTAACAATCCTGGTTATCTTAAGATTCTCCCTGCTTCCATCTGATTTCCTTTAATGTTACTTATATGCCTTGGAATAGAACCCTGATATGTTCTGATTTCCGTACTGTGTGTGTGCATGGTGAGTTCAAGAATAAAGATTTATTAGTTTGAGCATAGCACCAATATGTTTGTGTGCATTTCTCTAGCACCTTCATCGTTGTGTGTAGGTGTTGTTGTTGGGGAATGTTGGCTATGGTCATTCCTATATTGGGGTTATGTTCTGTGATGCAGAAGTTTTGTGTTTCTGGTCTCTTTCTATGCTTAGCCTGAATCGGTGCCGCAAAGAAGATAGGATTTTGAGTAATTCCACTACATGGGAGTTGACTCCTACGTGACTCTCAAGATTTAACAAATCCTTGGTTTAATCTTGAACTATTCTCCCTGTTCCCTCTTATTTCCTTTACTGTTTTTACCTCTATGTTTGGGAAAAACCTTATATATTTCTGTCTTGATATATGTGTGTGTTTGGTCTGTTCAAAGTAAAAAGGACTATGTCATCTTGAACATGGACACCAATATGTTGTGTGCATTTTTCTACACCATCATAGTTGTGTGTGGTTTGTTGCGTGGGTATAAAGGTACGCTTCGGTATTCCTAATTGGGGGTATATTCTGAACTTACAGTTTGTGCGTTTTGGCTGCTTTACACTAGGTGAATTCGTTGCCCTCAAAACTATGTTGGATTTTGTGGAAATCTACGACATGGGAGGGGTAACACCTACGTGACTCTCAAGAGTTACAATCACTTGGTTAATCTTGAACATATTCTCCCCTGTTCCTCTCTTAGTTCCTTTACTGTTACCTATATGTTTTGGTAAAAAACAACACCTTATATTTCTGTCTTGTCTATATAGTGTTTGGTCAAGTTAATATGTAAAAGGACTATGTCATTCTTGAACTTGACACCATATGTTTGATGTGCATTTTTCTACAACTCATATTTGTGTGTAGGTTAGTTGCGGGGTATAAAGTATGCATTCCGTATTTTAATTGGGGAAATATTCTGAACATACAGTTTTGTGCGTTTTGGCTGTTCTACATAGGTGAATTAGTGTCCAAAACTTTGTTGGTTTTTGAGGAAATTGACGACATGGGGGTAAATCCTACATGAACTTAAGAGTTACAATCCTTGGTTAATCTTGAACAATTCTCCCTGCTTCCCTCTTATTCCTTTACTGTTACACTACTGTTTTGGAAAAACTAACCCTATATATCTTCTGTCTTGTCTATATGTGTGTGTTTGGTCAGTTCAAAAGAAAAAGACTATGTCATTCATTGAACAGGGACACCAATATATGGTTGTGTGCATCATTTTTACACATCATAGTTGTGTGTAGGCGTTAGTTGCGGGGTATAAAGGTTACGCTTCGGTATTCCTAATTGTGGAATATTCTGAACGTACAGTTTTGTGCGTTTGGGCCTCTGCTTCTACACTAGGTGAATTAGTGACCAAAAGTATGTTGGATTTTGAGAAATTCAACTACATGGGTGATGACTCTACGTGACTCTCAAGAGTTTCAATCCTTGGTTAATCTTGAACATTTATCCTGATTCCCTCTTATTTCCTTTACTGTTACCTATATGTTTGGAAACAACCGAATATTCTTCTGTCTTGTCTATATGTGTGTGTTTTGGTCAGTTCAAAAGTAAGACTAAGTCTTTTCTTGAACAAGACACCAATATGTTGTGTGCATTTTTCACCCCATCATAGTTGAGTGTAGGTTAGTTGCTTGGTATAAAGGTGTGCTTCCGTATTAGTAATTGGGAGAATATTTGAAACTACAGTTTTTGTGCGTTTGGCTGCTTGCTTCGCTAGGTGAATTAGTACCTCAAACGTATGTTGAGATTTTGAGGAAATCTTTCGACAATGGGTGGTAACTCCTACTTGACTCTTCAAGTAGTTGCATCCTTGGTTATCTTAAAAGATTCTCCTGCTTCCATCTTATTTCCTTTAATGTTACTTTATTTTGCCTTGGAAAATAACCCAGGATATGTTCTGATTTCCGTACTGTGTGTGTGACATGGTGAGTTCAAGAATTAACTGACTATATTAGTTTCTTCTTGAACATGACACCCAATATGTTGTGTGATTTCTCTACACATCCATCGTTGTGTGTAGGTGTAGTTGTGAGTATAAAGGTATAGGGCGTGGGACATTCCTTTATTGGGGAATGTTTCTGAGTGCAGAGTTTTGTGTTTTGTAGGCTCCTTTCTATGCTAGCTGAATCGGTGCCGCAAAGAGATTGGGGATTTTGTGATATTCAACTCATGGGAGATGACTTCCTACGTGACTCTTCAAGAGTTACTATCCTTGGTTAATCTGAACAATTCTCCCTGCTTCCCTCTTATTTCCTTTACTGTTACCTATATGGTTTTGGAAACAAACCCTAATATATCTTGTGTCTTGTCTTATATGTGTGTGTGCTTTTTTTCAAACCCCTTCATAGTTGTTGTGGTGTAGTTGGGGGTTTAAAAAAGGTACGCTTCGGTATTCCCAAATTGGGGGAAATATTCAAAACTTAAAAGTTTTGTCCCCTTTTTGGCTTTTTTACATGGGAAAAATTTTAGTCCCAAAACTTGTTGGTTTTTGGGGAAATTTCGACGGGGAGGTAACCCCTTTCCCGGGGACTCTAAGAGTTAAAAATTTTGGGTTTAAATTTTAAAAAAAGATTTCCCTTTCCCATTTATTTCCTTTAAGGGTTATTATTTGCCTTAAAAGAAACCCGTATTTTTTTGTTTTCCGTACTGTGTGTGTGCATGGTGAGTTCAAAAAAAACCCCGACTTTTCGTCTTGAAATGCCCCACCAATATGTTGTGTGCTTTTCTTCCCCATCTCGTTGTGTTAGGTTTTAGTTTTTGGGGGAAAAAAGGGTTTTGGGCTTGGCATTCCTTTATTGGGGAAGTTTGATGAGAGTTTTGGTTTTGTGGCTTTTTCTATGCTAGCTAAATTTGGGTCCCCCCAAAAAATTTTTGGGGTTTTTGGGAAAAATTTTAACTACTGGGAGATGACTCCCGGGGACTCTAAGAGTTACCCCCCTTTGGGTTAAATCTTGAAAAATTTCCCTGCTTCCCTCTTTTTCCCCTTTTTTTTCCCAATTTTTTGGGAAAAAACCCCTTTTATTTTCTGTCTTGTTTATTTTTGTGTGTTTTGGGGGCGTTAAAAAAGAAAAAAGACTATGTATTCTTAAAAAAGCCCACCTTTTTGTTGTGTGCATTTTTCTACACCATATATTGGGGTTTTTGGGTTTAGTTGCGGGGTATAAAGGTAGCTTGGGTTTTTCCCCTTTAATTTGGGGGGAAATTTTCTGAACTTACAGTTTTGTGCTTTTTGGGTTTGCTTTTACTAGGTGAAGGGGGTCCAAAAACTTGTTGGTTTTTGAGGAAATCTCCCGACAGGGGGGGGTAACTCTTAAAATTTTTTTAAAAAAGACCCCCCAAAATTCCTTTGGGAAATTTTTTCCCTTTTTAAAAAATTTCCCCTGCTTCCCTTTTTTTTTTTTTCCTTTTTTATTTTTTAAAAAACCCTTTTTTTTTTTTTAGGGGGTTTTTTTTAAAAAAAAAAACCCCCTATTATTCTTTTTTTGTTTTTTTTTTTTTTTTTCCCTTTTTTTAAAAAATTTTTGTTTTTTTTGGGTTTTGGTTTTCAAAATAAAAGACTATTCATTTTGAACATGAAACCAATATGTTGTGTGCTTTTTTCTACCCCCATATGTTGTGTGGGTTTTATTTTTGGGGAATAAAGGTGGGCTTGGGAATTTTTTTGGGGGGGAAATTTTTCTGAAAAATTTTTGGGGTTTTTTGGGGGCCTTTTTTTTGGGAAATTTGGTCCCAAAATAAGTTGGTTTTTGGGGAAAATTTCAAACATGGGGGGTAACTCCTACGGGGACTCTCAAGAGTTAAAACCCCTTGGGTTTAAATCAAAAAAAATTCCCCCCTGTTCCCCTCTTTTTCCTTTACTTTTTCCCAATTGTTTTGGAAACAACCCTATAATCTTCTGTCTTGTCTATATGTGGTGTTTGGTCAGTTCAAAAGAAAAAGGGACTATGTCTTCTTGAACTAAACCCCAAAATATTTTGTGTGCATTTTTCTACACCTTTTTATTGGGGGTTTGTTTAGTTCCCGGGTTTAAAAAGGGTTTTTGCTTCCGTTTTCCTAAGGGGGGAATTTTTGAACTTACAGTTTTGGGGTTTTGGTGTTCTACGTGGGTGAATTATTTCCTCAAACTATTTTGGGTTTTTGGAGGAAATCAACGACATGGGAGGTAACTCCTACGATTAAAGGGTTTAAACCCCCCTTTTGGGTTTTTTTTAAAAAAATTTTTCCCCCCCTGCTTCCATTTATTTCCTTTAATGTTACTTAAGCCTTGGAATAACCCTGGTTATGTTTTTTTTTCCGTACTGTGTGGGTAAATGGTGGTTTTCAGAATAACAGCTTATCATTTAAAAACATGAAAAAATTTTGTTGTGTGCATTTTCAACCCATCACTTGTGTGTGGTGTTTTTTGGGGGAAAATAAAGGTAGGCTTGGGAAAATTTCCCCTTTTTGGGGGAAAGGGTTCTGAGTGCGGGAGTTTTGTGTTTTGGGGCTTTTTATGTAAAAATTTTCCGGTGCCGCAAAGAAGATTGGTTTTTGGAAATTCAACAATGGGGTTTTTTCCTACGGACTCTAAAGATTTCCCCAACCCTTTTGGTTTAAAATTTTAAAAAATTTTCCCCCGGCTTCCCTTTTTTTCCTTTATTTTTCCCTAATGTTTTGGAAACCCCCTTTTTAAAATCTTTGTTTGACTATATGGTGTGTTTGGTCGTTCAAAAGAAAAAGGGACTATGTCTTCTTGAACATAAACCCCAATTGTTGTGTGCTTTTTTACCCCATATTTTGTTTTGGTGTATTTGGGGTTTGGTTTAAAGGTACGTTCGGTTTTTAAATTTTTGGGGAAATTTCTGAATTTAAAAGTTTTGTGCGTTTTGGCTGCTTCAACATGGGAAAATTAGTCCCCAAATTTTTTGGGGGTTTTTTGAAAAAATTTAAAGGGAATGGGAGGTAACTCCTACGTGACTTCAAGAGTTACAACCCTTGGTTAATCTTAAAAATTTCCCCCCTTTTTTTCCCCTTTTTTTCCCTTTTAAATGTTATTATATTTTTTGGAAAAACCCCCTTTAAATTTCTGTTTTCCCCTTATGTGTGTGTTTTGGGAGTTCAAAAAAAAAGACTTTTGTTTTGGGCAAAACCCCAATTTTGTTGTGTGCATTTTCTCCCCATCATCGTTTTGTGTGGGTGTATTTGTTGGGGATAAAAGGTGGCTTGGACTTCTTTTTTGGGGGATGTTCTGAGTGCAGAGTTTTGTGTTTTGTGGTCTTTCTTTGCTAGTAAATCAGTGCTGCAAAGAAGATTGGATTTTGAGAAATTAAACAGGGGGGGATGATCCTAGGGACTTCAAGAGTTCACCCTTTGGGTTTAAAATTTGAACAATTTCCCTGCTTCCCTTTTTATTTCCTTTATTTTCCTATTGTTTTGGAAAAACCCCTATATTCTCAGTCATTATTAAAGGGCCCGGAAGTTTTTGAGTAAATTTTTGAAAGGAGAAAAAAACCTCTTTTCCTCTTACTCTTTTCTCCAATTCTTTGCCGTAATGAATGGTTAAGAGTCAGCAACATTGCAGTTTCCTTTTGGCACGTGTTTGGGGATTTGCCGATTTGAATGGGGGGCCCAAGGAAGACAATTCCACACGAAATTGTCGAATCTTCAGCGGGGTCTCTCTGACGAGCGGGCAAGGGTTAGCGACAAAATCGCTTTGCACGTGCAAGGCAAGCCCTTTTGAACACTATCACCCAAAGTTGCCCGCAGACGAGGTTAAAAAGGCCGTTCTTGGTTCGTTTTTAACCATGCTTGCAAGACGACGGATGGGTGAGCAGCGGGGGGAGAGCCCTCGCTCTGCTTGATGAAGGCCTGCGCAGGGGGGGAATTTTTTTTGCTAGACGCTTGAAGTGTCGATTTCCAATCCGAGATGCTGGGCGCTTCAATGGGGACTGGAGCAGTCCAGGGAAAGGCGTCACACGGGTAGACCAGAGTAACGACAAGACAGAAGACCGCTCCCTTTTTCCTTCCGTCCTGAGGGAGGTCATCACTTTTGGTGACCTTGAGGGGTCAGCTGAGGATGCAACAGGGTGCTAACATCAGCTGCAGACGGTGAGAGGACGGTTTACATGAGGAAAAACTTGAGTCCGGAGACCGGCCGTCCGTACCCGTGCTGTTCACGGTCAACAGAGTGCGCCGCATGACTGGGCCAGGGAGCTCGTGACCTGGAAAAGGGAAAAACAGTGGGGGGTCTTGTTTTCGGAATGAGTCCAGGTTACCCTGACCTTTAAACGATGGCCGGGTCGGGTGTGGCGACCGTCAAGGGGAGAGGTTCGCTGACGCCACTGTCCAAGAAGCATAACCGTACGGCGGCGGGTGGGTTTGATGGTGTGGGTGGCATGAGCCGTGGTACCGAACCCCCTGCTCCCCATTGACGGCATCCTAAAACGGGGTCCGGTCCCGGGACGGGTTTGGCGGCCTGCACTGCCTGCCGCGTTGTGGACCTTGGTCAAGGCGCCTTCTTCCAGGACGACATGCACGCTGCGATCGAGCACGCCTTGTGGACGACTTCTGGAGCAGCATGAAGTCGTCGTATGCCTGGCCAGCGTGCTCACCTGACCTGGAACCCAATTTGAACACCCCTTTCTGGGGGGTTTGTGTCGGGAGGCATCAGGGAAAAACACCCCCCCGGGAACCTGGCCAGGCTGGTCGACATCCTGCAGATCGAGTGGGCGGCCATCCTTCAGGACACACTCCGTACCCTTGTGGGATCGATGCATCGGCGCTGTAAAGCAGGCATCAAGGCTCGGGGCGGATACACGCGTATTGAAAAAGATTGGCCATCTGCCCACTTTCTGTTTTTGAAAGGGGGGGATGTTCCTTAAATGATGGGGTTGTTCACAAATGGGTCTTTGTGCTAATTTCTTTTTCCAAAACAGGTGTGGAAATGATGAAATAAAACATAGAATCAATTCTAAACTTTTGTCAATTATTTCAACTTAAAATTAGGAGGAAGGAAGAAGTGGCCTTAAATTAGATTTAGGAGTATATCTCTGTCTTGTTATATGTGTTTGTTTGGTCAGTTCAAAAGTAAAAGACTATGTATTCTTGAACATGACAACCAATATGTTGTGTGCATTTTTCTACACCAATGATAGTTGTGTTGTAGGTGTAGTTGCGGGGTATAAAGGTACGCTTCGGTATTCCTAATTGGGGAAAAAAACTTACAGTTTTGTGCGTTTTGGGCTGCTTCTACACTAGGGGGAATTAGTGACCAAAACTTTTTTGGGGATTTTGAGGAAATCTACGACATGGGAGGTAACTCCTACATGACTCTCAAGAGTTACAATCCTTGGTTAATCTTAAAAGATTCTCCCTGCTTCCATCTTATTTCCTTTAATGTTACTTATATGCCTTGGAAAGTAACCCTGATATGTTCTGATTTCCGTACTGTGGTGTGATGGTGAGTCAAGAATAACAGACTATATCAGTTTGACATGACACCATGTTGTGTGCATTTCTTACACATCATCGTTGTGTGTAGGTGTAGTTGTGGTATAAAGTAGGTGGACATTCCTTTATTGGGGAATGTTCTGATGCAGAGTTTTGTGTTTTGTGGTCTTTCTATGCTAGCTGAATCGGTGCCGCAAAGAAGATTGATTTTGAGAATTCAACTACTGGAGATGATCTACGTGACTCTCAAGAGTTACATCCTTGGTTAATCTTGAACAATTCTCCCTGCTTCCCCTATTTCTTTACTGTTACCTATATGTTTGAAACACCCTTATATTCCGTCTTGTCTATATGTGTGTGTTTGTCAGTTAAAGTAAAGACTATGTCATTCTTGAACAGACACCATATGTTGTGTGCATTTTTCTACCCATCATATTGTGTGTAGGTTAGTTGCTGTATAAAGGATGTTCGTATTCCTAATTGGGAATATTTGAACTTACAGTTGTGCGTTTTGGCGCATCTAGCTGGTGAATTAGTACCTCAAACTATGTTGGATTTTGAGGAAATCACGACATGGGAGGTAACTCCTACATGACTCTCAGGTTACAATCCTTGGTTAATCTTCAACAATTCTCCTGCTTTCCCTCTTATTTCCTTTACTGTTACCTATATGTTTGGAAAAACCCTATATATCTTCTGTTCTATCTATCTGTGTGTGTGGTAGTTCAAAGTAAAGACTATGTCATTTTGAACATGACACCAATATTGTTGCATTTTTTCCCATAAGTTGTGTGTAGGTTATTGCCGGATAAAGGTATGTTCCGTATTCCTAATTGGGGAATATTCTGAACTTACAGTTTTGTGCGTTTTGGCTGCTTCTACGCTAGGTGAATTGTACCTCAACTATGTTGGATTTTGAATGTGACATTAGTCTAGTACAATTGGTTATCTTAAATTCTCCGGGTCTCTATTTTTTAAATTT
>JAPXFY010006251.1:0-13133 GCA_030674185.1 Monoplex corrugatus | reverse complement strand
CTAAACTAAACTAAACTAAACTAGACTCAACTAAACTCAACTCATCTCAACTCAACTCAACTCAACTCAACTCAACTCAACTCAACTCAACTCAACTCATTCACTCAACTAAACTAAATGAATGTAAACTAAACTAAACTAAACTAAACTAAACTAAACTAAACTAAAACTAAACTAAACTAAACTAAACTAAACTAAACTAAACTAAAGTAAAGTAAGTAAAGTAAAGTAAAGTAAAGTAAAGTAAAGTAAAGTAAAGTAAAGTAAAGTAAACTAAGCTAAACTGAACTAAACTAAACTAACTAAACTAAACTAAACTAAACTAAACTAAACTAAACTAAAAAAGGAACCAAAAGGACAGGAAACCAAACCCAAGCTCGTATTCGATACAACAAGACAAGAAAAGCGTATATTTTTTCGATCATTTGCCTAGCGCGAATGCTTGATCACAAACAGACCACAAACAGCTAATAATGGATAACAAAAATAGGACTAAAAACTTCTCTGCCGCCTCGTCCAGTCGGTAAAAAAGACTAAAAATGAACTCTTATAAACTAAACTTATTTTATGATCACTAAACAAACTAAACTAAACTAAACTAAACTAAACTAAACTAAACTAAAAACTAACAACTAAACTAACTAAACTAAATAAACTTAAATGATCTAAACTAAATTAAACTAAACTAAACAGATCTAAACTAAACTAAACTAAAGTAAATAAAACTACTAAACTAAATAAACTAAACTAAACTAACAACTAAACTAAACTAAACTAAACTAAATAAACTAAAACTAACTAAACTAAATTAAACTAAACTAAACTAAACTAAACTAACTAAACCAAACTAAACTAAACTAAACTAAACTAAACTAAACTAAACTAACTAAACTAAACTAAACTAAACTAAACTAACTAAACTAACTAAACTAAATAAAATAAACTAAACGTAATAAATAAACTAAACTAAACAGTAAACTAACTAAACTGATCAAAACTAAATAAATTAAACTAAACTAAACTAAACTAAACTAAACTAAACTAAAAAGGAACCAAAAGGACAGGAAACCAAACCCAAGCTCGTATTCGATACAACAAGACAAGAAAAGCGTATATTTTTTCGATCATTTGCCTAGCGCGAATGCTTGATCACAAACAGACCACAAACAGCTAATAATGGATAACAAAAATAGGACTAAAAACTTCTCTGCCGCCTCGTCCAGTCGGTAAAAAAGACTAAAAATGAACTCTTATAAACTAAACTTATTTTATGATCACTAAACTAAACTAAACTAACTAAACTAAACTAAACTAAACTAAACTAAACTAAACTAAACTAAACTAAACTAAACTAAACTAAACTAAACGAATCTAAACTGATCTAAACTAAATTAAACTAAACTAAACAGATCTAAACTAAAACAAACTAATGTAAAAAAACTGATCTAAACTAAATTAAATTAAACCAAACTAAACTTAACTAAACTAAACTAAACTAAACTAAACTAAACTAAACTAAACTAAACTAAACTAAACTAAACTAAACTAAACTAAAAGTAAATGTGTGTAAACCAAACTAAACTAAATTAAACCAAACTAAACTAAACTAAACTAAACTAAACTAAACTAAACTAAACTAAACTAAACTAAACTAAACTAAACTAAACTAAAACTAAACTAAAAACTAAAAACTAAACTAAACTAAACTAAACTAAACAAAAGAAAACTAAACTAAACTAAACGAAATGTATGTAAATCAAACCAAACTAAATTAAACAAACTAAACTAAACTAAACTAAACTAAACTAAACTAAACTAAACTAAACTCAAACTCAAACTAAACTTAAATCAACTCAACTCAACTCAAACTCAACTCAACTCAAATCTACACTAAACTAAATTGAAATAAACTAAACTAAACACTAAAAACTAAACTAAACTAACTAAACTAAACTAAAAAACTAAACTAAACTAAACTAAACTAAACTAAACTAAACTAAACTAAACTAAACTAAACTAAACTAGCTCAACTGAAGTAAATTAAACTGAACTAAACTAAACTCAACTCAACTCAACTCAACTCAACTCAACTAAACTAAACTAAATAACTAAACTAAACTAAACTAACTAAACTAAACTAAACTAAACTCAACTAATCTGAACTTAACTAAACTAAACTAAACTATATTAAACTAAACTAAACTAAGTAAACTAAACTAAACAAAACTAAACTAAACTAACTAAACTAAACTAAACTATACTAAACACAACTCAACTAAACTAAACTAAACTAAACTAAACTAAGATAAACTAAACTAAACTGAACTAAATTAAACTAAACTAAACTCAACTCATCTCAACACAACTCAACTCATCTCAACTCAAGTAAGCTAAACTAAACTAAAGTAAACTAAAGTAAACTAAATAAACTAAACTAAACTAAACTAAACTAAACAAAACAAACAAAACTAAACTAAACTAAACTAAACTAAACTAAACTAAACTAAACTAAACTAAACTAAACTAAACTAAACTAAGCTAAACTAAACTAAACTAAACTAAACTAATCTATGTAAAGTAACCTAAATTAAACTAAATAAAACAAAACTAAACTAAACTAAACTAAACTAAACTAAACTAAAATGGAACCAAAAGAACAAGAAACCAAACCCAAGCTCGTATTCAACACAACAAGAAAAGAAAAGCCTATGTTTTTTCAATCATTTGTCTAGCGCGAATGCACGATCACAAACAGACCACAAACACCTAAGAATGGATAACAAAAATAGGACTAAAATACTTCTCTGCTGCCTGGTCCCGTGGGTAAAAAGGGACCAAAATTGAAATCATCTGAACTAAACTTATTGTATGTACACTAAACTAAACTAAACTAAACTAAACTAACTAAACTAAACGAATGTAAACCAAACTAAACTAAACTAAACTAAACTAAACTAAACAAAACAAACTAAACTAAACTAAACTAAACGAAATGTATGTAAACCAAACTAAACGAAACTAAACTAAACTAAACGAAACTAAACTAAACTAAACTAACTAAACTAAACTAAATAAACTAAACTAACAACTAAACTAAACTAAACTAAACTAAACTAAACTAAACTAAACTAAACTAAACTAAACTACACCAAATTAACTAAACTAACGAAACTGAACTAAACAGAACTAAACTAAACTAAACAGAACTAACAATAAACTAATAATCTAATCTAAACTAAACATAAACTTAACTAACTAAACTAAACTAATACTAATACTAAACTAAACTAAAACTAAACTAAACTAAACTAAACTAAACTAAACGAAAATGAAATGTTTTTTAACTCTAGAAACTAAAACTAAAACTAAACTAATAACTAAACTAAACTAAACTAAATGTTATACTAAACCAAATTAAATAAGAATGTAATCTAAATAAACTAAACTAAACTAAACTAAACTAACTAAACTAAACTAAACTAAACTTTACAAACTAAACTAAACTAAACTAAACTAAACTAAACTAAACTAAACTAATAAACTAAACTAAACTAAACTAAATTAAACTAAACTAAACTCTAATCTAAACTAACTAAACTAAACTAAACTAAACTAAACTAACTAAACTAAACTAAACTAAACTAAAGGAAATGTGTGTAAATAATAATTACAATATTTATATCGCGCTAAATCTTGGTAAATCAAATCAAAGCGCGCTCACTCACCAATCACACGCAGGATCGCACTCAAAGATGAACATTTGTAAAACAATCAATTAAGTCAAAAATAGGCATAAATGTCCATACAATGCTGAAATTATGAACAATGGAAAAATAGCAGTAAAAAACGGCGAAAAAGGCCTCAGAAATTCATTGACGTGGAAAGAGGTGAGTTTTCAAACCTGACTTAAATGCGGAAAGAGTAGATGTGGTCCGGAGCGATAGGGGAAGATTGTTCCACGCAGCTGGTCCTGAGACAGAAAAAGAGCGCTGACCAACGGTTAAGAGTCTAACCTTGGGAATTTGTAGGGTAAGAGTATCAGAGGAAGAGCGCAAGGTGCGAGCTGATGTACGAATTTTGATCTTGTCACAGAGATAGGATGGAGCAGAATGATGAGTAGATTTATAGCATAAGGTGTCTATTTTGTATTTGATTCTATCAGTGACAGGAAGCCAATGCAGAGACCGAAGGAGGGGACTAACATGATTAATTTTTTTCTTTCTAAGGACGAGGCGGGCAGCTGTATTTTGTAAGCGTTGCAGGCAAAGGAGACGAGAAGCTGGTAGGCCAGATAAAAGAGCATTGCAGTAGTCCAGGCGTGACAGAACAAGGGAAGTTACTAGTTTAGATGCAGCATCGGTTGAAAGGAATCGGCGAATGCAGCCAATGCGTCGAATCTGAGGGTAGCATGATTGACAGGTCTGGGTGGTAAATTTCTGCATACAAAGAGATTTATCAAGAATCACACCAAGGTTTTTGACAGAGTTCGAAAGAGGGATGGTGTTGTCTCCGAGTTGAATGTTATTGATTGAAACAGCATCTAGTTTATTTTTGGTGCCTACAAGCATGGCTTCAGTTTTATCTCCGTTTAACTGTAATTTATTTTGGGTCATCCAATTTTGGATGTCAGTGTAACAGCTGGAGACTTCCGACAGAAGAGAACTAAGGTTTTCAGGGCTAGTGCTATTGTAGAGTTGGGTATCATCAGCATAAAAATGGTGTTTCATTTCATGCTGATTAATGATATTGGCAAGAGGAAAATATAGAGGGTAAACAGGACAGGCCAGAGTACAGAGCCCTGAGGAACTCCACAAGAAAGCTTAACTGGATCGGACTTAATCCCGTTAACAAGGACTGATTGAAAGCGATCAGACAGATAGGAGGAGAACCAAGACAGGGCGGTACCGTGAATGCCGAAAGTGTGCTCAAGGCGATAGAGTAGTATTGAGTGATCGATGGTATCAAAAGCGGCAGACAGATCAAGGAGTGTAAGCAGAGAGATTTTACCAGCATCAGAAGCAAGAAGAAGATCATCTACTATATGAACAAGAGCTGTTTCTGTGCTGTGATTTACCCTGTAGGCTGATTGATGAGGGTAGTTAAGATTGTTTAGAGATAAATGATCATTCAATTGTTGTAGTACTACTTTCTCAAGGAGCTTAGACAGAAATGGAAGATTTGAAACGGGTCTGTAATTTTTAAGGATGTTAGGATCGAGGTTGCTTTTCTTGAGGAGTGGTCGAACAAGAGCAGTTTTGTACTCAGATGGAAAAACTCCAGAGGTCAAACCAAACTAAACTAAATTAAACCAAACTAAACTAAACTAAACTAAACTAAACTAAACTAAACTAAACTAAATTAAACTAAACTAAACTAAACTAAACTAAACTAAAAGAAACTAAAAGAAACTAAAAGAAACTAAACTAAACTAAACTAAACTAAACAAAACTAAACTAAACTAAACTAAACGAAATGTATGTAAACCAAACAAAACTAAATTAAACCAAACTAAACTAAACTAAACTAAATAAACTAAACTAAACTAAACTAAAAACTAAACTAACTAAACTAAACTAAACTAAACTAAAACGAAATGTATGTAAACCAAACAAAACTAAATTAAACCAAACAAACTAACAACTAAACTAAACTAAACTAAACTAAGCTAAACTAAGCTAAATTAAACTAAACGAAATGAATGTAATCTAAACTAAACTAAACTAAACTAAACTAAACTAAACGAAACTAAATTAAACTAAACTAAACTAAACTAAACTAAACTAAACTAAACGAAATGTAATCTAAATTAAACTAAACTAAACTAAACTAAACTAAACTAAACTAAACTAAACTAAACTAAACTAAACTAAACTAAACTAAACTAAACTAAACTAAACTAAACTAAACTAAACTTAACTAATCTAAACTAAACTAAACTAAACTAAACTAAACTAAACTAAACTAAACTAAACTAAACTAAACTAAACTAAACTAAACTAAACTAAACTAAACTAAACTAAACTAAACTAAACTAAACGAAATGTATGTAAACCAAACTAAACTAAATTAAACCAAACTAAACTAAATTAAACCAAACTAAACTAAACTAAACTAAACTAAACTAAACTAAACTAAACTAAACTAAACTAAACTAAACTAAACTAAACTAACTAAACTAAACTAAACTAAACTAATGTATGTAAACCAAACTAAACTAAATTAAACTAAACTAAACGAAACTAAACTAAACTAAGCTAAACTAAACTAAACTAAAGTAAACTAAACTAAAGGAAATGTGTGTAAACCAAACTAAACTAAATTAAACCAAACTAAACTAAACTAAACTAAACTCAACTAAACTAAACTAAACTAAACTAAACTAAACTAAACTAAACTAAACTAAACTAAACTAAACTAAACTAAACTAAACTAAACGAAATGTATGTAAACCAAACAAAACTAAATTAAACCAAACTAAACCAAAACTAAACTAAACTAAACTAAACTAAACTAAACTAAACTAAACTAAACTAAACTAAACTAAACTAAACTAAACTAAACTAAACTAAACTAAACTAAACTAAACGAAATGTATGTAAACCAACAAAACTAAATTAAACCAAAACTAAACTAAACTAAATTAAACTAACTTAACTAAACTAAAACAAAAAAAAACTAAACTTAACTAAACTAAACTAATTAAACTAAACTAAACTAAACTAAATTTAAAACTAAACTAAACTAAACTAAACTAAAACTAAACCAAACCAAACTAACTAAACTAAACTAAACTAAACTAAACTAAACTAAACTAAACTAAACTAAACTAAACTAAACTAAACTAAACTAAACTAAACTAAACTAATCTAAACTAAACTGAACTAAACTAAACTAAACGAATCTAAACGACCTAAATTAAATAAAACTAAACTAAACAGATCTAAAACTAAAACAAACGAAACTAAACTAAACTGATCTAAACTAAATGAAACTAAACTAAACTAAACTAAACTAAATTAAACTAAACTAAACTAAACTAAACTAAACTAAACTAAACTAAACTAAACTAAACTAAACTAAACTAAACTAAACTAAACTAAACTAAACTAAACTAAGCTAAATTAAACTAAACGAAATGTAATCTAAATTAGACTAAACTAAACTAAACTAAACTAAACTAAACTAAACTAAACTAAACTAAACTAAACTAAACTAAACTAAACTAAACTAAACTAAACGAAATGTATGTAAACCAAACTAAACTAAATTAAACAAAACTAAACTAAACTAAACTAAACTAAACTAAACTAAACTAAACTAAACAAAAACTTAAACTAATCTAACTAACTAAACTAAACTAAACTAAATAATAAACTAAACGAAATGTAATCTAAACTAAACTAAACTAAACTAAACTAAACTAAACTAAACTAAAACTAAACTAAACTAAACTAAACTAAACTAAACTAAACTAAACTAAACTAAACTAAACTAAACTAAACGAAATGTATGTAAACCAAACTAAACTAAATTAAACTAAACTAAACAAACTAAACTAAACTAAACTAAACTAAACTAAACTAAACTAAACTAAACTAAAGGAAATGTGTGTAAACCAAACTAAACTAAACTAAACTAAACTAAACTAAACTAAACTAAACTAAACTAAACTAAACTAAACTAAACTAAACTAAACTAAACTAAATAACTAAACTAAACTAAACTAAACTAAACTAAACTAAACTAAACTAAACTAAACAAATTAGTAAACCAAACTAAACTAAATAAACAAACTAAACCAAAATAAACAAACAAAACTAAACTAAAATTAAATAACTAAATTAAACTAAACTAAACAAAACTAAACTAAACTAAACTAAACTAAACTAAACTAAACTAAACTAAACTAAACTAAACTACACTAAACTAAACTAAACTAAACTAAACTAAAATGGAACAAAAGAACAAGAAACCAAACCCAAGCTCGTATTCAACACAACAAGAAAAGAAAAGCCTATGTTTTTTCAATCTTTGTCTACGGAATGCACGATCACAAACAGACCACAAACACCTAAGAATGGATAACAAAATAGGACTAAAACTTCTCTGCGCTGGTCCAGTGGGTAAAAGGGACCAAAAATGAAATCATTAACTAAACTTATGTATGTACACTAAACTAAACTAAACTAAACTAAACTAAACTAACTAAACTAAACAATTAAACCAAACTAAACTAACTAAACTAAACAAACTAAACTAAACTAAACTAAACAAAAGCATGTAAACCAAACTAAACGAAACAAAAAAACAAACTAAACTAAACTAAACTAAACTAAACTAAACTAAATAACTAAACTAAACTAAATAAATAAACTAAACTAAACTAAACTAAACTACACCAAATAACTAAACTAACGAAACTGAACTAAAATGAAACTAAACTAAACTAAACAAACTAAACTAAACTAAACTAAACAACTAAATAATAAACTAAACTAAAACTAATCTAAACTAAACTAAACTAAACTAAACTAAACTAAACTAAACTAAACTAAACTAAACTAAACTAACTAAACTAAACTAAACTAAACTAAACAAATAATAACTAAACTAAACTAAACTAAAACAAACTAAACTAAACAAACTAAACAATACTAAACTAAACTAAACTAAATTAAACAAACTAAACTAAACTAAACTAAACTAACAAAACTAAACTAAACTAAACTAAACTAAATCTAAACTAAACAAAACTAAACTAATCTAAACTAAACTAAACTAAACTAAACTAAATAAACTAAACAATACTAAACTAAACTAAAACAATACAAACTAAACTAAACTAAACTAAACTAAACTAAACTAAATTGAAATAAACTAAACTAACTAAACTAAATAAACTAACTAAACTAAACTAAACTAAACTAAACTAAATAAAACTAAACTAAAAATCTAAACTAATAAAACTAAACTAAACTAAAACTGAACTAAATAAATAAACTAAACTAACTAAACTAACTAAACTAAACTAAAATACTAAACTAAATAATAAATAAACTAAAAAAACTAAATAAACTAAACTAAACAAAAACTAGCTAAATTAAACTAAACAAAAATTACTAAACTAAACTAAATAAACTAACTAAACTAATAAACTAAACTAAACTAAACTAAACTAAATAAACAAATTAAACAACTAAACTAAATTAAACAAACTAAACTAACTAAACTAAACTAAACTAAACTAAACTAAACTAAATAAACTAACTAAACTAACTAAACTAAACGAAACTAAATAAATAAACTAATAAACTAACTAAACTAAATTAAACTAAACTAAACTAAATAAACTAAATAAAACTAAACTAAACAAACTAAACAAACTCAACTAAACAACTAACTAAACTAACTATAATAACTAAACTAAACTAACTAACTAAACTAAACTAAACTAAACTAAACTAAACTAATAACATAAAACAAATAACTAAACTAAATAAACTAAACTAAAACTAACTAAACTAAAAATAACCTAAATAAACTAAACAAAACAAAAGATAAATAAACTAAACAAACTAAACTAAACTAAACTAAACTAAATAAACTAAACTAAACAAACTAATAAACTAAACTAAAACTAAACTAAACTAAACTAAACTAAACTAAACTAAACTAAAATGAACAAAAACAAGAAACAAACCCAACTCTATTCAAACAAAAAAAAACTATGTTTTTTCAATATTTCTACGCAATACGATACAAACAACCACAAACACTAAAATAGATAACAAAATAGACTAAAAACTTTCTGCTACTGCCATGGGTAAAAAACCAAAAGAAATCATCTAACTAAACTTATGTATTACACTAAATAAACTAAACAAACTAAACTAACTAAACTAAACGAATTAACCAAACTAAACTAAACTAAACTAAACAAACTAAACTAAACTAAACTAAACAAATGTAGTAAACCAAACTAAACAAACTAAATTAAACTAAACTAATAAACTAACCAAATAACTAAACTAACGAAACTGAACTAAACAGAACTAAACTAAACTAAACAAACTAAACTAAACTAAACTAAATTAACTAAATAATAAACTAAACTAAACTAATTAACTAATCTAAACTAAACTAAACTAAATAAACTAAACTAAACTAAACTAAACTAAACTAAACTAAACAAACTAAACTAAACTAAACTAAACAAACTAAACTAAACTAAACAAATTATTAAACTAAACTAAACTAACTAATAAACTAAACTAAACTAAACTAAACTAAACTAAATAAACTAAACAAACTAAACAAACTAAATAAACTAAACAAAACTAAACAAATGATTAACCAAACTAAACTAAATTAAACAAATAAACTAAACTAAACTAAACTAAACTAAACTAAACTAAACTAAACTAAACTAACTAAACTAAACTAAACTAAACTAAACTAAACTAAACTAAAGGAAATGTAAACAACCAAAAAATTTAACCAACAAACTAAACTAAATTAAACTAAATCAACTAAACAAATTAAACTAAACTAAACTAAACTAAACTAAACTAAACTAAACTAAACTAAACTAAACGAAATGTGTGTAAACCAAACTAAACTAAATAAACCAAACTAAACTAAGCTAAACTAAACTAAACTAAACTAAACTAAACTGACTAAACTAACTAAACTAAACGAAACTAACTAAACTCAACTAAACTAAACTAAACTGAGCTAAACTTAAACTAAACTTAACAAAACTAAACTAAACCAAACTAAACTAAACTCAACTAAACTAAACTAAACTAAACTCAACTAAACTAAACTAAACTAAACGAAATGAATGTAAACTAAACTAAAGTAAACTAAATTAAACTAAACTAAACTAAACTAAACTAAACTAAACTAAACTAAACTAAATTAAACTAAACTCAACTCAACTCAACTCAACTCAACTCAACTCATCTCAAAACTAAACTCAACAACTAAATCAATTCAACTCAACTCAACTAAACTAAATAATGAAACTAAACTAAACTAAACTAAAACTAAACTAAACTAAACTAAACTAAACTAATAACTAAGCTAAATTGAACTAAACTAAACTAAACTAAACTAAACTAAACTAAACTAAACTAAAAAAGGAATCAAAGAACAGAAACCAAACCAGCTCTATTCAATAAACAAACAAGAAAACGTATATTTTCGATCATTTGCTAGGCGAACTGCACGATAAACAAACAGACCACAAACAGCTAAATGATAACAAAATAGACTAAAAACTCCTGCCGCTCTCCAGTCGGTAAAAAGACAAAAATGAACTCTTATAAACTAAACTATTTATGATCACTAAACTAAACTAAACTAAACTAAATCAACTAAACTAAACTAAACTAAACTAAACTAAACTAAACTAACTAAACTAAACTAAACTAAACTAAACTAAACTAAATTGATCTAAACTAAATAAACTAAACTAAACAGATCTAAACTAAACAAACTAAACTAAACTAAACGATCTAAACTAAATTAAACTCAACTAAACTAAAACTAAACTAAACTAAACTAAACTAAACTAAACTAAACTAAACTAAATTAAACTAAACTTAACTAAACTAAACAAAACTAAACTAAACTAAACTAAACTAAATTAAACTAAACTAAACTAAACTAAACTAAACTAAACTAAACTAAACTAAACTAAACCAAACTAAACTAAACTAAACTAAACTAAAGTAAACTAAACTAAACTAAACTAAACTAAACTATCTAAACTAAACTGAACTAAACTAAACTAAACTAAACTAAACTAAACTAAGCTAAATTAAACTAAACGAAATGAATGTAATCTAAACTAAACTAAACTAAACTAAACTAAACTAAACTAAACTAAACTAAACTAAACTAAACTAAACTAAACTAAACTAAACTAAACTAAACTAAACTAAACTAAACTAAACTAAACGAAATGTATGTAAAGCAAACTAAACTAAATTAAACCAAACCAAACTAAACTAAACTAAACTAAACTAAACTAAACTAAACAAAACTAAACTAATCTAAACTAAACTAAACTAAACTAAACTAATTAAACTAAACGAAATGTAATCTAAACTAAACTAAACTAAACTAAACTAAACTAAACTAAACTAAACTAAACTAAACTAAACGAAATGTATGTAAACCAAACTAAACTAAATTAAACTAAACTAAACTAAACTAAACTAAGCTAAACTAAACTAAACTAAACTAAACTAAACTAAAGGAAATGTGTGTAAACCAAACTAAACTAAAACAAACGAAACTAAACTAAACTGATCTAAACTAAATGAAACTAAACTAAACTAAACCAAACAAAACTAAATTAAACCAACTAAACCAAACTAAACTAAACTAAACTAAACTAAACTAAACTAAACTAAACTAAACTAAACTAAACTAAACTAAACTAAACTAAACTAAACTAAACTAAACTAAACGAAATGAATGTAATCTAAACTAATCTAAACTAAACTAAACTAAACTAAACTAAACTAAACGAAATGTATGTAAACCAAACTAAACTAAATTAAACCAAACTAAACTAAATTAAACTAAACTAAACAAACTAAACTAAACTAAACTAAACTAAACTAAACTAAACAAAACTAAACTAATCTAAACTAAACTAAACTAAACTAAATTAAACTAAACGAAATGTAATCTAAACTAAACTAAACTAAACTAAACTAAACTAAAACTAAACTAAACTAAACTAAACTAAACTAAACTAAACTAAACTAAACTAAACTAAACTAAACTAAACGAAATGTATGTAACCAAACTAAACTAAACTAAACTAAACTAAACAAAACTAAACTAAACTAAACTAAACTAAACTAAACTAAACTAAAACTAAACTAAACTAAACTAAACTAAACTAAACTAAACTAAACTAAACTAAACTAAAGGAAATGTGTGTAAACCAAACTAAACTAAATTAAACCAAAACTAAACTAAACTAAACTAAACTAAATTCAACTAAACTAAATTAAACTAAACTAAACTAAAACTAAACTAAACTAAACTAAACTAATCTAAACTAAACTAAACTAAACTAAACTAAACTAAACTAAACTAAACTAAACTAAAAA
>JAPXFY010006250.1:0-13136 GCA_030674185.1 Monoplex corrugatus | reverse complement strand
AAAAATTCCCTGGGAAAACAATCCTTCGCAAATCTCGCAGTCAACCTGCTTTTCTCCCCAAATGAGAGAGCACACGAATTTGTCTTTTTTTAAAGCTTGCTGGAGCCCCCATGGACCCTTCCGGAAAATTGACTGTCCCGGGAAGACAAAAAATGCAGGCCAAGGGGTGTTCGAGCGATTTTGGGTGGTCGTCGTTTTGTCATCGAGGTCAAACTTTAAAACCAAAAATTTTACTATTCTAAAAAATACAGTAGTACTGGTATAGCCCCAGGTGAAAATTACAAAGCATATGTAAAATCAGAAACAAGGGCAAAAAAAAACCCAAAAAACGGGCCCAAACCGGGGAAAAAAAGGTGAACAGAAACTTGCAAAACCGGATGGGAAATCTTAAATAAATTTAATCTGTTAAAAGTCGTAAAGTAACAGTGTAAAAAAAATAACCCTTTTTAAAATCATACATACACAAGCACCACCACACACACACACAGAAGACACGAGACAGAGAGTGAGAGAGAGGAGAGAGAGAGAGAGAGAGAGAGAGGGGAAGAAGAGAGAGAGAGAGGTAAACAACCCTAACCCGTGCTTATATAAATCAAAAAATAAAAAAAAAAATATATTTTTACATTACGCTCTCTTACAAAGATTCCCCCAAACACGTTATTTGTTAGGTACAGACTGGTTCCCTTCCCTAATGTATGTTGATCATATTTCGTGTTCTTTCTAAACTTTTTGACAAGGGATCCATACAAGAGAAACAAAAAAAAAAACCCAAAAACCAAACAAAAAAGATGAGAATGAACAGAAAAAATGACAAAAATGGGCAATATACATAATAGGAACGTTAACAAAATTTTGGGGTTACGGGAAATATTAAAAAAAATTTGGGGGAGGGGGGGGAAATCGCCCCTAGATCACCAAAACGTCAAGTGTAGGATATTACCCCAGAAAAATAACCCAAAAAAAATTACACACCCAAGCACAGCAGGTTTTAACGTTCCCGATATAGGTTTCCCCTTTTTTTCTCAAATACCATTTTCCTTTTCCCTTAAAAAAACAAAACAAAAAAAAAAAACGACCCCAAAAGAAACCTGACAGACAAAAAGGAACAAGGAACGGTCAATGGTAAACAGGGAGGATGTCATGGACCCGACCAAATCCCTTAAACCCCCCTGCGTGAAGCAACAACAAGGGGGGCTACCCTTTTCCCACCACGCAACCGTCTCCTTAACCCACACTCCTTTTTTTTTTTCCCCAAAATCCCCCCCCCCCCCCCCCCACCCATCTCCCCAACCCGTTTTGCATGATTAACTACCCCATCGGGATTCTAACCAGGATTAATCCCTCGAAACAACCTTAAAAAAAATTTTTAAACCCCCTTCAGCTTTTCCCCCTTTTAGAGGCACATTTTTTTGTTTTCCCAAACCCCTTGCAGCGAGCCCCTGTTGACCCCTTTCCCGTGGCTGTCATTGTTTTGGGAGGACAAAAATGTTCCCGCCATGACGGGTTGGTGCGTGTGTAATCGGTAGTTTATCTTTGGGGAAACAGACATGCTTGTTGAAAAATGTGGAATATTTTTGGTTCAAAAGATATTGGGGAGTGGAGGGGTCGTAGTTTTTATTTTTACTTCAAAGAAAAAGTAAAAACATTTTAAAAATGAAAAGGGGAAAGAAAGTTTACAAAACACAACGTATAGTCTGTGCCTTTTGACCACTCTTCCCCCATTTGGTGGAAACTAGTGCTTATGCGAGCTTGGTATCTTTTCTAAATGAAAAAAGTAAGCAATATCAAAAGTAATCTGACTGGTTTAAGTTATAAATTTACGCTGTGTTCAATTCGAAAGGGTTCGGTTGCTTCTATGCAATTTATTTCAAACTTAAAAATCCAAGATGGTGAAATGTAAAAAGGGAAAAAAAAAAAAAAAGCAAAATTTAAAGCTAGATTTTAACTTGATAACGATTGATGACAACATCTCTTCATCATATCATCTTTATTATTTCATCATAAACTTTGTCTCATCCCCTCCCGCTGGACTGACGCCATGGTTCTACAAATCAAAATCCCTTGTCGCTGCAAGAACTCTCCCCCCCTCTTGTTACCCACTCGCCGTTGTCCAATATTTTTCCCCCTGGTGACACCCTTCCAACATTTTGAGTTCCCCTTTCTTTGTATTTTTATCTGTGATATGAGAAACAACAAAACAGAAATTGCCTGAAAAGGGCCCCAGTCAAACAACGAATCTACTATCAAAAAACAACATCTAACAAGAACAAACAAAAACAAAAAAACAAAAAAAAACAAAACAAAAATTCTTCAAAAGCTTGAAAAGGGGAAATTTTACTTTTTGCGTATTTCAACAACAAAAAAAAATTGAAGAGAAATCGAAAAACATCAAGAAAAAATAAACTTCGGGCTCGCCGTTGGCCCCCCTTTCCCCGAAAAATTCGTAAACAGTAAATCTGCTAGGTTTTCTTACAAAATGTGGGGGAAAATCTTTTTTTTAAACCTTTAAAAAAAAGGGTTTATAAAAATGTTATTAAAATCCGCGAAATGATTTATTTTAAAATAAAAACTTTGGCGAAAAGGAAAAAAAAAGGAAAAAACACCCCCACACTAAAACACACACACAAACCACACAAAACACCACACACACACACACCCACACACACACCCACCCCCAAAAACCACCACACAAAACATGGACTTCCCCCAAAATTAAACAAAAAAGTCCATAAAACATGAAATTGTTTTTTTTTTTAATTCTGGAAGGTTTAAAAACCACAAACCCCGGGGGCGTGCGGAAAAACCCACGTCGGAACGTAAAACCATGATCATCGCCCCCCCTCCCCCCCTCCCCCTGAGGGGGTACACGAGAAACCAAGTACGAGGTAAAAAAGTAGGAAAATATCAATATACCGGGATATCATACAATGCTTTAAAGAGCAAAAGACAAGTACTGGGGGCAAAACCCAAAAAAAAATGCCCTGGCAAACTGGGGTTTTTTTAAAAAAAAAGGGTAAAGAAGAAAAAAAGAAAACCGCAGTAGCTCAGAAGCCCCAAGTAAATTATTATCAGCGTGGCAGTTCCCGGGGTAAGGATTTTTCCACCTTTTAACCTTTAAAAACGGGTTTTGACACGTTTTGTTGGAAGGGAATTTAACAGGTTTTAAACATTGAAGACAAAACCCCAAAAAGGGGTTTTAAACAAATGTAAAACACAGATTCGCAAGGGGGGAAAAAAGATCCCAGATTAGGACAGGAATATAAAACAATAATTTCTGAGAGCCTCGGAAAATGGGGGGTATTTTTTAAAAAACCCCATTTTATCTTGGGGTGTTTTACAGGGAGGATAACTTTTTTTTGTTGTAGAAGACATGAAAATGTGTTTTCAGCCGTATGCTTGGCGAGGAGTAGGGTACCAACAACCACACCACACACCACCCAAAAAACAACACAACGCACGCAGCATGCACGCACCTCCATACCACAAGCAAAGACACAGACACACAAAATGCAACCCCCAGAGGACCACAAAAAAAACCCACACACACAAACACACAACCGCGCGCGCGCGCGCGCTCTTAGATAAAGGGGTGAAAAACCTCAAAACCCCCCTACAAAAATGCGGGGAAATAAAAAAAACGAAAAAAAAAAGGGGAGGAGGGGGGGGGGATCGTGATAGAAAAAACGGGGTCCCCAAAAGTACACAAGATAAAAACTGCCCTCAAAGTAAAAAAACCCCTGGTCCCCAAACTGGTCCTCAAATACAGAAGATAAAGGGTTCAGAGTAAGAAGAAAAACAACTGGTCCTCAAGAGTACAGAAAAAAACAAACTGGTCCTCAAGAGTAAGAAGAAAAAAAAACTGCCCAAAAGGAAACAGAAGAAAAAAAACGGTCCTCAAAGTACGGAAAAAAACAAACTGGTCCTCAAGGTCCGAAAAAAAACAATGGCCCTCAAGAGACGAAGAAAAAAAAAACGGGCCCTCAAAGTACGAAAAAAAACAAACTGTTCTCAAGATACAAAAAAAAAAAAGGTCCTCAAGAGTACAAAAGAAAAACAAACGGGTTAAAGAGTAAAAAGAAAAACAAACGGTTTCCCAAGAGTACAAAGAAAAAAAAACGGGTCCTAAAAGTACAAAAAAAAAAACTGGTCCTCAAAGTACAGAAGAAAAACGGCCCAAAGTCAAAAAAAGGGGTCCTAAAGTACAAAGAAAAAATGCCCTCAAAGTAGAGAAGATAAATGGTCCCAAGTACAGAAGAAAACGGGTCCCAAGTACAAAAAGTAAACGGGCCAAAAAGTACAAAAAAAAATGGCCTCAAAGTCAGAAGAAAAACTGGCCCCTAAAGTACAAAGAAAAACTGGCCCTAAAGTAAGAAGATAAGGCCTAAAAGAACAGAGAAAAATGGTCCCAAAGTACAGAAGAAAAACGGGCCCTCAAAGTACAGAAGATAAACTGGTCCCCAAGTACGAAGATAAAGGGCCTCAAGTAAGAAAAAACTGCCCTCAAAGTCGAAAAAAACGGGGGGGGGTCCTCAAAGTACAAAAAAAAAACGGTCCTCAAAGTACAGAAAAAAACGGGTTTTTAAAAGACAAAGAAAAAGGGTCTTCAAAAGTACAAAAGAAAATTGGGCCTCAAAGTAATAAAAAAACGGTCCAAAAAGAAAAAAGAAAAACAGGCCCCAAAAAGAAAACCCCTGCTAAAAACTCCCAAAAAACGAAAAACAGGGACTGCACCCCCATTAGCGTCACCCCAAAGGGATTAAAATAATTCGCGATCAGGTTTTTTTTTGCCCTTTCGTTCCTATTTAAAAGGTTTTGCCCAACAAATCACAAGACGATCTGAAATTTTTTAGGCTGTTCGTGACTGATTTTTAATAAAAAGCGATGCCATTTTCAAGAACGGGAACGGGAAACAAAAAAAACCCCCAAAACACAACACCAGAACCAGCCCAAAACCAACAACCACACGCATGCACAAACCAAATCCACGAAAACCAAAGGGAAAAGCAGTAGACGTTTCCCTAACGGGTGTAAGCAAAGGAAAAATGACAAAAAGAAGTGGTTTTTTGACTGCCCACGAAAATTTATAGGACAAATCTGAGGCGGGAAAAAATTCGAGCCCCCTGCCCCAAAACAGGAAAGCGGGAGGTAAAAAAACCCACCTTAGTTTCAGGAAAAAATAATGGAGGACGCAGATTTGTGAGGACAAGGGGGGGGAGATGTACTTCAGCAAAAAGGGAAATATTCGTGTGGAGCCATGATCGTAACCCCATGCCAAGTAAATGATGATGTTTGATAAGGGTTCGTCCCTTTTCCTTAAATGTGTAAATTTTGTCTTTGTTTGAATACGCTTTTTAAAAGACCATTTCGGAAAATTTCAGCCTACTTTTTGTTTATCAAAAAAACCCCCTTTTGATTTATTGTTTGTGTTTTTCTGATGTATCTTTATAGGGTTTTTTAAAACGTGTTCGAAGTCGAAAGGTACTGTAATATCCCAAACCCCGGCCCATTTTAAAAGGGGCTGTACCCCAAATTTTTTTATTTTCCTCTTGTATCAGAAAAATGGGCTAATCAATGTGGCCACACACCCCAAATTTTTTTGCAAAAGCAAGAGAAAAGTTCCCTCAGTTGACTTTAGGAGGGGGGGTGGGTGGGTGGAAACGGGAGGGGCGGATAAAAAGGGGCTGAGGATATCACACAAAAAAAGTTATTTAAAAACCCCACCAAAGAGAAAATTAAATGGATTTGCGTCAAAACCCCTTTTCCCTTCCCTGTTTTTTGATCGCAGGGGGGGTTTTCCCCCAAGGGGTGAGATATAGGGGGAAGGGAAAATATGAACAGGGGGTGGAGAATGAGGATCGGAAAATTTACAAGAGATAAAGGGTTTCCCCCCCCCCTTCCCCCCGGGAAAAAATCAAAATTAAAAATCCTTCAAAGGGCCAAATCTTCCCCCTCTCCCCCCCCCTCCCCTTTTCTTATTCCCCCTTCCTCTTTTTTGAAAACGCCGAAAAGACCTCAATGAAAAATTTTTTTCCAAACTGAATTTTAAATGGAAACCAAGAGGAAAGAAGGAGGGAGAGAGCAAAAGAGAGAAGGTGGTGTGTGTGAGAGAGGAGACAGAGAGAGAGAAGAGAGAGAAGAGAGTGGAAAGGGGGGAAATAGAGACAGAGGAGAGAGACAGGAAGAGAGAATGAGAGGTGGAAAAAAGGCAGAGGAGAGAGGGGAAGAGACAGGAAGCGAACGAAAAAGAGAAAGGGGGACCCCCGACTGTGATTACACAACGAACAATTCTTCAAACTCACTATTCGTTTTGTTTCCTAAAAAGAACTTATTTCCTGTTTCCTAGACAGAGCGAGAGAGAAGGAGACAGAGAGATGAGAGGTGGGAAATAGAGACGGAGAGAGGACAGAGACAAGAGAATAGAGGTGGAAAAATAAAAGCAGGGAAGGAGGGAGAGAGACGAGACCGAGCAGAAAAAGAACGAGAGGCCCCGCCTTATTTCACACAAAAAAACAATTCATCAAGCCTCACGTTTTGTTCTTTTAATTAATTCATTTGTTCCCTTAACGGGAAGAAAAGGGAGTGCAGTCAGGTTATGAGAGTTTCCCCCCCAAAAACAGGTAAAATTGGGGGGTTTGCAAATTCCCCCAAGTAAAAAATCAAATTTTTTAAAAATTTACCAATTTGTTATATGTATTACTTTTTTTGGCACAAATTTTGGACAAAGCATTAAAAATTTTTTGACCCTACCCCTCAACCCCCTTTTATACTATGTGTCCCGAGCCAAAGTAAAAAAAATTTAACTTAACCCATTCAGATAATTTGTTTTAATGGTTTTAAAATGTTTTCTGTAAACTGATTTCGAGCTTTTTTTCTTTCTCTTTACTAGTACTTCTCTGTTGTTGCCCCCCTCCTCCCTCTTTGAAACAACAGTGAAAGAGTGAATGAGATGTGGGAAGATTAAAGGGGGAATAAAAAAAGATAAAAAAAAAAAAAGGGAGAGAGGCAGAGGAGACAGAGGGGGAGAGAACAAAGAGAGAGGGGAAGGAGAGAAGAGGGGGAGAAGAGAGAGAGAGAAAGAGAGAGAAAGAGAAAGAGAAAGAGAGAGAGGAAAAAGAAAAAAAAAGGTTTTTTTCACAACCACACACACACCACCACCACACAAAACCACACACACCACACCCCACACAACCCACCGAAAAACCCAAAAAAGATTTGAAACTTAGAAAGCTGAAACAGAAAACGGGGGAAAATGGGCAGGAGCGAAGAAGAAAAAGTTTAAAAATGAAAAAATAGTAAAAAGCTCTTAAGAGGGCCCCCCAGGTACTTCTGTTTTGGGAGAATCATTCCTTTTGAGGGGGTAAATGCCCCGCATTCTCTTCCCCACCTCCATTTTGACGTAGGGGGTTTCCCCTTCTCCTCTTCTTATCTCTCTTCTTTTTGCGTGCTTTTCCTTCCCCCCCTTTTTCTGGTTTTTCCCCCTTCCCCCCCTCCCCTTTTGCGTCCATTGTTGTCCTTCTGAACAACAGAAAACCCGCCTATTATGACTTCCCCTGGTGAGTGTGCCCAAACCATATCAAGAACACTGATTTTGAGCTCTCTCTTCTCCCTTTTGGAAACCAAAAAAAGCGCTCTCCCAAATTTTCCCCCCCCAATGTTGTGGTGGTTGAGTTCGATGCTCAATGCCTTTGGTTCCGAGGTTTCTCTCTCTTCCCCCCCCCCTCCCATCCCCCCTCTTTCCCCCTTTCCCCCCCTTTATTTTCCTTTGGGGACGTGTATGAAAACAGATGGGCTGTGTAAAGGGAAAAAAGTTTCACATCATACGCCCTGCCGCATGGCTTGGCGATCTTGGGGCCCAAACGAATCTAGCTTTTTCGCTGGAATACTCCCCCCCTTTTTTAACCCGAAGCCCTAATTTTCCCCCGGGGTTTTGCTCTTTTTTCCCCCCCCGCTTTTTGTTGTGACCCAATGCTCTAATTTGTTGCCCATAAAATGACCTAATAAATTCTGTTTTCCTCATTTTTTTCAATTTAAAGTTCTTCTTGTGTTTGTTGCTAGAAAAAAGGGGCATTTAAAAAAAATTAAACAAATTTTTAAAAAAATGACCAATCTTTATAAAGCTTTTAAAATAAATAATTTAACTGCTATTAAAAACCAAAAAAAAAATATAGTTTTGTCATGTTTAAGGAAAGCACGTGTGCAAACGGGAAGAAAAAGGGAGGGGGGCATGAGTGTAAACCACCACCACTATCTTACAAATTAAAAAAACCCATTAAAGAAATAATTTACACAAAACGGGGAAAACCCCCCCAATCACTAAACTAAAAAAAAAAAATCCCCCCCCACAAGAAAAAAAAAACACAAACAAAAAAAAAGGGAGGGGGCCCAAAGAGCAGGAGGAAAGGGGAGGACAAAAAAGCAGGAGGGAGAGAGGAGCGGGAGAGAGACCCCCGAGGGAAAGAACAATAGAGGGGGAAAAAACCGGTGGAGAAAGGGGGGGAAAAAGGGGAAGAGGGGGAAGGGGAGAGGGGAAAGAGAGAAGGGAGAAGGAGAGGAGGAGGAGGAGCACTCGAAAAAGAGAAAATTTAAAAAGGGCAACAATATATTTTATTTAAAACAATAACATATAAACCCCCGCTACCACTACCCACCCCCCACAACAAACACAAAAACAACATCAAAAACAAACAGCCCCGAAAAAATTAAGATCCCGGATTCAGGGGATTCCAACAAAGCTGTACCCTTTGGGGCCCTTTTTTTTCATGTGGCAAATACTGTCGCGTGTACATTTTTAAAAAACGAGAAAATGGGTGGCAGTTAAGTCGCGCGCACACACACACGCACCAGCATTAAAACACACAAACAAAAAAAACACACCCAACACCCACCCCATACAAACAATGGGGAGGCCAAACACCCAAAAACAACAACACACACCAAACCACCCCAAAAACAGTAAGAAAAACATAAGTTGTTTTTACAAAACGAATGAAACACACAACAACCCCCCCCACAACAACACACCACAAAACCACACACATACACCAAA
Source organism: Monoplex corrugatus (assembly GCA_030674185.1). Classification (NCBI taxonomy): domain Eukaryota; kingdom Metazoa; phylum Mollusca; class Gastropoda; order Littorinimorpha; family Ranellidae; genus Monoplex; species Monoplex corrugatus. The sequence continues at coordinate 4,090 of JAPXFY010006250.1, read as the reverse complement.
CACACACACCACTAAAAACGAAAAAGTTTGGGTTTTTAATCGTATGAAACACAACACCCACACCACCAACACACACCCACCACACGCAGACGACGCACGCACACACCAACACTAAAACAACATAAGTTGTTTTTTTCAATTGATTGAAATTCCCCTTTTTTTTTATCAACGAGAGGGAATTGGGCGAAAATTTAACCCCCCCCCCCCCCCACTATCCCCCCCCCCTCACTGAAAACAAACAAAAAAATAGACCCCAAAAAAAACAAAAAAATGCAAACCAAAATTACAGGGCAAAAAAAAAAAAGAAACCCCTTAATAAGAGGACCCGGTTTTTCTGTGTGTCCCCCGGGGGGGATTGTTTCTTTGAAAAATGGTTGGGTGTCTTCTGGATTTTTTTTACTATCATTTCGCTGCCCCCGTCATGTGTGTGTGTGTGGTGTGTGTTTGTGTGTGTGTGTTGTGTGTGTGTGTGTGGTGTGTGTGTTGGGGGTTTGTGTGTGTGTGGTTTTTTGTGAAGAGTGTGTGTGTGTGTGTGCGCGCGCCGCGCGTATTTGAAGCTTTGCTTCTTTTGATTTAATTGCTTCATATGGTTTTGTGTGTGTGGGGAGTGTGTGTGAGTGAGTGTGTGTGGTGGGGTGTGTGATGGTGAGGGTGTGTGGTGTGGTGGCGTGTGTGTGTGGTGTGTGGTGTGTGTGTTGTGGAGGTGTGTGTGGTGTTTTTGGGTTTTGTGCACGTGATTAATTCGTGTAAGTGTAATTTGTTTGTGTATTAGTGTGGAGTGTTTCGCGTGTGTGGGGTGCGTGTGTGTGTGTGGTGTGTGTGGTGTGGGTGTGTTGTGTGGGGGTGTGTGTGTTGGTGTTTCGCGCCGCGGCGCGTGTGTAAATTTGACAGCTTGCTTTCTTTTTTTGCTTAATTCCCTTTATTTGGGTGTGGTGTGTGTGTGTGTTTTGGGGGGTGTGTGTGGTGTGTGTGTGGGGTGGTGTGTATGTGTGTAGTGTGGTTTTTTGGTGGTGTGGGTTTTTGGGGGGATTTTTGTGTGTTGTGTTTGTGTTGGTGTGCATGTGTGTGTGGTTTTGGTGTGTATGTGGGTTGGGTTTGTGTGTGGGGTGTGTGTGTTTGTGTGTGGGTTATGGTGTGTTTGTGTGTGTGTTGTGTTTGTTTTGTGGTGTTTGTTTGTGTTTGTGTGTGTGTTGTTTGTGTGTATGTGTGTGGGTGTGGGTGTAGTTTGGTGTGTACGGTATGTGGTGCGTGCGTGTGGTTTGTTGTGTGTTGTGTATGTGTTGTGTGTGTTGTGTGTGTGTTTTGTTTTGGTTGTGCATGGTGTGTTGGTGTGGTAGTGTGTGTATTGTGGCGTGCGTGGGTGGGGTTTTGTGTGGTGTGTTTTGGTTGTGTGTGGGTTTGACGCTTGCTTACTTTATGCTTTAACTTGCCTTCGTTGTTGGTGTGTGTGTTTGTGTGTGGTGTGGGGTTTTTTGAGGTGTGTGTTTGTTGCGTGCGTGCGTGCGTCGTGGTCGTGCGTGGTGCGGCGTGTGTTGTTGATTTGTGGTGTAGTTTGTGTGTGGGGTGAGTGTTGGGTGCGTGGCGGTATTGTGGTGTGATTGTTGTTGTGTGTTTATTTTTGAAAGCGCGCTTATTTATATTTAGTTTATTGTCAGAAACAAACCGTGAAGTTTTTTCGCAATTTTTCATGGTTTTGTAAAACCTCCGAATTTAATAACAGCCGTTTTGTATTGTTTTTTTATTTTTTTATTTAGAACTAAATCAAAATTATTTTTGTAATATTTCAATGTGTTCCCCTATTTTTGGTATTTTTTTTAATTCAAAAGTGCTGTTGTTGTTTTTAAATAACCCTTCTGAGGGGGGTCATCCCCTTTGACATGAATAAACCCACCCTCCAACCCCAACCAAATAAAATTGTTCAATTTTTGGAGAGAGGAAAACAGGTGCAAATATTTTTTGAAACGAAAAGTCACGGGAAAATTAAGGAGACAATCCCAAGGACCCCCACCCACACCAAACCACCAAACACACACCAACCAAACACCCAACACAACCCCACCCAACACAAAAACCCAAACAAAAACACAACCTATTCCACCCCCTAAAAACCATTAAGAAGGCTTAACGTGTACCCGGTACTCTTGGTCCCCGGGGACGCACCCTTAACGTCAAAGGCCCCATTTGGGGTCTTTTCCCGAAACACCCCTTACTGTTTTCGCATTATAAACTATACGGTAACTTTGTTTTTTTGAACATCCGATACCAGATATTTTTGATAGCCACATAAAAGGGGGGGTGCTAAATGGAAAGGGAAAAGCGACACTAACCCAAGTATTCTTTGGGGAAACCCTTTCCAAAACAACCGAGACAGCGACGCCCCGCGACAGACAGAAGGGGAGGTCCCACCCCCACACACAAGGAAAACGAGAGGGGGGAGAGAGGCAAAACAAAACAAAAAAGGGGAGAAGAGAGGGCGAACAAAAAGACGAACAAAGACGCAAAAAGAGAGAGAGAACGGGGGAATGGAGGGGGGAGTGGGGGAGAAAGGAGGGAGGAAGGGAGATGGGGAGGGAGGAGGGGAAGAAGGCATGAAGGGAAAGGATCGTATGGGGTGTTGTTGTCTCTTTTATCTCGCAGTATGTGTGAGCAAAAACTTGGGGGAATAAATTTGTCATTTAAAAACAGAAAAAGCTTTTTTTTGTTTTATCGATTTGATATTTGACATCGAATGATTTACAATTTGCCGAAATGAAAATCACACATGTACCGGGAAAATTAAAAACAGGGTAATAAGTCCCCCCCTTGGTGAGAGGAAGAAGAGAGTGAGAGAGTGATGGAAAAAGGATGTATGGCAAAGGGTTTTATTCTTGTGCTTCGCCCAACTTGTGAAAAAGACTTTCCCTAACGAAATTATTAATTTATTTGTAAACTTTTTTAGTAAAGGCAATCTTTTCTAAAATCTGACAGGGATAAAACACAGAACAAAATACACGTAAAATCAAATATATCAGGACGCAGAAGCGACAACGAAACCAAACCCCCCAAAAAGGGGGGAAAGGGAAAAGAGGGAAGAGAACCAAAGAGACAGAGGGGGTTTGTAATTTGGTGGGGGGTGCCTCGCGCGGCGCCGCGCGGCGCGTTTTGGGTTGGTGTGGTGTTCGTTCTTTGATTTAACGTTTTTTCCTCGAGGGGTATTATGTGTGTGGTGTGTGTGGTTTTTTGTGTGGTGTGTGTGTGTGTGTGTGTGTGTGTGTGTGTGTGTGTGTGTGGGGGCCGTGCGCGCGTGTGTGGTCGCGGTACCTGTTGGGTTGTTTTTTAACCCGGAAAGCCTTAGTGAGGTTGATCCAAATTTCTCTTTAAGCAGACCATTGTGCTGTCTGCCCCTTATTACAAAACATAACCCCGTTTTAAAATCATTACGTATTACTTATCAGTAAAACCAATGCACTTCGGAAACATGGGTTCGAGGGGCACCGCCCCTTATTTTTGTGTGCGGATCCCTTGGGTTTGAAAATCAGTGGAATAAATGAAGGGGAAAAGGGGGGGGGGGGGGGGGTAGGGAGGAGGGGAGGGGGAGAAAAAAAAGAGGTGGAAGGGAAAGCCCCGGGAGGGAGAGAAAAAAAAGGGGAGAGAGGGAGCAGAGAGAGCGTGGGACAGAGCGGGAAAACAAGAGAGAAATGAAAAGAAGAAAACAAGAAGAGATGGGGGAGGAAGGGGAGGGGGGAAAAGGAGGAAAAGGGGGGGAAAAAGGGGAGAAGAGAGAGGAGGAGAGAGAAGATGGGAGACGAAAAGGGAAAAAGGCAAAAGGGTGATAACAAGAGAGAGGAGGACGGACAGAAGACGACAGCGAACCCACCCCAGCCAGAGCCAACAGAGGAAGGAAAAAAGAAAAGGAGAGTTTCACGATACATATCAAAGTTCAGTGACATAAAAAAATTCTACAAACCAAAAAAAGAAGAAGGGCGTTTAGGGGGTTCCGGGGGTTTTTGGGTTTCCCCGGGAAAGTATTAAAAAAACGTTACCGTCGGCATTTGGTTCCTGGTTTCTTTTCAAGAAGTCCATTGTCTGTGGTTAGTCATTCCCTTTTCAT
>JAPXFY010006249.1:7500-13136 GCA_030674185.1 Monoplex corrugatus | reverse complement strand
CTACCCTGAACACCCGGGTCGTTTAGTTTTATTATTCTTTTATGAAATGGTTCTGTTGTGGTCTCTTATTTGTTTGGTTATCTTTACTTTGCTTTATATGTTCCATTTAGCTTTTTTTTGACAGTAGTTTTTGTTTGGGTGCATGATTCAAAGATTGACATATTAGCTATACCATAACTCAGAAAAACGAAAGACGAATTTACCATCGAGGAAGAAGAAAAGTTAAGCACATGTGTTAAGATGCCACTAAAAATAGGCATTGTTAGTGCAGCTTTGTTTTTCTATTCATATAGAAAAACACATTCTTTTTCTGTCTGTCTGTCTGTCTGTCTCTCTCTCTCTCTCTCTCTTTTTTTCTCTTTCTCTGTCTGTCTGTCTCTCCTCTCCTCTCTCTCTCTCTCTCTCTCTCCTCTGTCTGTCTGTCTATCTGTCTGTCTCCCTCTCTCTCTCTCTCTTCTCTCTCCCTCTCTGTCTCTCATCACCACCACCATCCCCATTGTCATCATCTAGACGTTGTGAAAATAAAAGTCTCAGATTCTATGGCACTATTAGCCCTACTGTTATGGTGACTACACTTCCAGTGGGTTTTGGAGTTGTGTTGGAGGGCCCAAATGAGTGGTTGTGGGAATAAATGAAACAAGAGTGATGCAAAAGACGAGGCAAGAAAGTTCAGTTTTGTTCTCTTATCCAGTCTACGCAGTGTAGTGGTTAACACAACGGACTACCAACTGGAGGTTGTGGGTTCGAATCCCTACCAAGTCTCTTAAAAAAATCGTTGTGGGATTATGCCGCCTTAACGGCCTCATACAGAACCATAAGAACAAGACACGTGATAATGAAATGATATTGATATATTTGTGTTAGTAGTGTCTTCCAAAGTCATTTGGATGTATTGCGCATTACACGTTTACAAACACAAAATGTAATACATACAAAATCACTGATATCACACACAGAGAGACAGAGAGAGAGAGAGAGAGGAACAGAGACAGAGAGACAGAGAGAGACAGAGAGAGAAAGAGAAAGAGAGAGAGAGAGAGAGAGAGACATACACACACACGCGCACACACACACTCACACATTCTACACACACACGCACACACACTCACACACACACGCACGCACGCACACGCATATATACGCCCATCAGAATGCACGCACACTCACACACGCACGTGCCCAAAGGAATACAAACTTTTAGAATCTAACCTTGTATGCACAATAGTAATTTCAATTTCAGATTAGGAATGAATGTCATACGCATTAAAACGTCGCTGTTGTCATGTGATGGAAATGATCCAGAATGATCAAGGCGCAAGCCTTAAGCCTGGACATACACCAGAAGCTGGCCAGGCCCTGAGGTCCGACCCAGCCTATGGGTTTTGTATCTAAAGTAGCATTATAAAATCATCATAACTGTGATATACACACATGATGATATTAATACTGATTAGTCCTAAACAGAAATAGATGGGAAAGATTAATACTAGTATCGAGAAGTCCTAAACAGAAGTATACATGAAAGATGACACTAATATTGAATAGCCATAAATATCAGTATACGTGAAAGATGACACGGCTGTATTATACCATCAACAAAGGAAGGCTGGTTGAGCAGTTCAGTTGTTAACTGTGACTTGAAGGGTGCAGATTATAAACAGATTCCTCACATCAGCTGACACGATATCTGAAACATTGTCCAAAAAGCAGGCTTAATAATAAAGGGTGCAATTTTCACACACAAAGAAAGATATTTAAACAAATGAATGACGGAAAAGATTTTGAGGATTTGGGGCAAACGTAATGAACATATAACTAGAAAACCTGTAAAAAGATTTTTAAAAAAAAAGGGAAAAAGAACAACTTTATGAAATGACATCAGACGAAAAGGATTGTGAAATCGATCAAATTACAAACAACTTAATATTTATATATATATATTGGTTTAATTTTTTCAAATTATTTACATCATCATTTTACTCTTCCGTTGGTGTGTTTATATTGTTTCGCAATGACCTCATATTTTGTTTCTAACAACATCTGTTAAAGACAGTAAACCTGATACCATTCGTTGGGTCTTTCATTTCAAGATGACAGATAAACCTTAGAAAATTAGCCGTCCAGTCTCGTTCATGTTATTTTCATTCTGTCTAGAAATAGTTTCTTTCGAAATTCATCCATTTTTTAACGCGGGAGCGTGTGTACGCACGTGTATGTACAGATAGAGACAAAATTATTTGTGTCGCGAGTACTAGGGAACTTTAAGCAATATTTCGAACCAGTAATCACTGTGGGTGACAATCTACTTTGTCCTCGATAATACGTCAAGTTGTTTTTCAACCAAAGTTTCTTCCAAGGTCACAGTGACTTTGAAAAATACATCTCGATTTTCTTTAATGCTTTATCGTTATACAGGGAGATAGTTACAAGGGCATGACCATCTTGTTTCTTCTTCTAATTTTCGAAAGAAGACAGACACAGACTCGGACAGAGAAATGAGACAGGACAAACAGACAGACATGCACACAGAGACAGAGAGAGACAGAGACAGAAAGACAGAGAAAAAGAGCACATGAGAGATAGAAAAAGCATGAGAGAGAGAGAGTGCATAAGAGAGATAGACAGGGAGAGAGGGAGAGAGAAGCGCCGGAAAACAAAAGAGAGAAAGAGAGAGAGAGAGAGAGAGAGAGAGAGAGAGATAAAGGTAGGGGGAAGATAGAAAAAATAAGAGGGAGGACAGAGAAGGAGAGAGTGAGACAGAGAGCGTGTAAAATAGAGAGACGGTGAGACAGGGAAGAGTGAGAGACAGCGAGAGAGACAGACACTACACCCATACACACACATCCACCACCCACCCACCCACCCACACACACACACAGAGGCACAGAGAGAGAGAGACAAACAGAGAGAGAGAGGAGAAGTAGGGGGAAGAAAGAAGAAAAAGAGAGGGGAGAGACAGAGATAGAGACAGAGAGAACTTGTGAAATAGAGAGAGAATGAGATAGGTAGATAGAGAAAGAAAGAGAGAGAAGGAGAGGAAAAGAGAGAAGGAGAGAGAGAGAGAGACGGAGACAGAGAGACGGAAAGATGGGCAGCGGGAAAGGAGAGGGCGGGAGCGGAGAAAGAGAGCGGGCTTGTCGTTGAACACAGGAGAAATTGCGTGTGACAGGGAGAAGAAGAAAAAAAGAACATAGAGAACAGCGCGACATACAAGCCAAAAGCTTACGTTGGCTCGTGCAAGGGCAGTGCATTAGACATTAGACATTTTGACAACCACCACCCGAGGCGTCACCAAGGACACAAGACCACATCAATGAGTCTTCACAACAAGCTCAAAGGAAAGAAGACAGAAACAGAAAGAAATAAGAAAAAAGAGGATGGGAAAGGGGGGTGGGGAGGTTCAATCAGATAAACTGATGAACAGACAGACATTGGACAAACATGTAACCAGACAGATTGCGCAAATATGACTACCATGATGGTGGTTGGGGGGGGGGGGGGGGGGCAGATGTACTTTTAGCTATATTTTCTCAAGATACCGTCTTTATCGTTCGATATAAAGTCCATATGCACTGACGATAGCGTCTTTATCGCTCGAAATAAAGTCCATATGCACTTGACGTCACCGATGTGATGATATAAAAAAGATGTGTAAGAGATGTTAATACATCAATGACTTTTCAGAACAAAGTCCCCTCATTGCGATTTTTGGACACGGCAGAAAGGTTGTAAGTCAGACAAAACATTCAATCTAGTAGATGGTAGATCAGGTAAAACATTACAGCTAGTAGACGGTAAATCAGGAAAACCATTACAGCTAGTAGATGGTAAAATCAGGAAAACCATTACAGCTAGTAGATGGTAAATCAGGAAAACCATTACAGCTAGTAGATGGTAAATCAGGAAAACCATTACAGCTAGTAGATGGTAAATCAGGTAAAACATTACAGCTAGTAGACGGTAAATCAGGAAAACCATTACAGCTAGTAGATGGTAAATCAGGAAACCATTACAGCTAGTAGATGGTAAATCAGGAAAACCATTACAGCTAGTAGATGGTAAATCAGGCAAAACATCACAGCTAACAGATGGTAAATCATGCAAAACATTACAGTCAGCAGATGGTAAATCAAGCAACATTAGACTTAGTAGATGTAGATCGGGCAAAAACATCAGGTCTAGTAGATGGTAAATCAGACAAAAACATTAGACCTAGTAGATGGTAAATCTTGCAAAAACATGAGGTCTAGTACATGGTAAATAGACAGATGTTATAAATAGTAACAGCTAGATCAGGCGAAACATTACACGTAATAAATGGTAAATCAGGCAAAACATTAGATCTAGTAGGTGGTTAATCAAACAAAATATTAGATCTAGTAGATGGTAAATCAAACAAAACATTAGCTCTAGTAGATGGTAAATCAAGCAAAACATTACAGCTAGAAGATGGTATATAAGTCAAAACATTAGATCTAGTAGATGGTAAATCAGGCAAAACATTAGATCTAGTAGATGGTAAATCAGGCAAAACATTAGATCTAGTAGATGATAAATCGGACATAACATTAGGTTTAGAAGATGGTAAATCAAACAAAACATTAGACCTAGTAGATGGTAAATCAGGCAAAACATTAGATCTAGTAGATGGATAAATTGGGCAAAAACAATATGTCTAGTAGATGGTAAATCAGGCAAAACATTAGGTTTAGTAGATGGTAAATCAGGCAAAAACATTAGGTCTAGTAAATGGTGAATCAGACACAAAAAAACATTGGGTCTAGTAGATGATAAATCAGGCAAAAACACTTGGTCTAGTAGATAGTAATTCAGGCAGAAACATTAGGTCTAGTAGATGGTAATCAGGCAAAAACACTGGGTCTAGTAGATGGTAAATCAAGCAAAACCACTGGGTCTAGTAGATGGTAAATCAGGCAAAATGTTAGAACGAGTAACAGCTAAATCAGACGTGCGGCACGCAGGCCCACCGGCATATGGATATGCCCTATTGCCCTTGAACCAGACCTCCAGCTATGGGTAAATAGCTTCACTGCCATGTGGACATCTCAGGAGAGCCTCAGGCTACGGGAGTAAAACCCCGAAAAAAATCACCCTGCTGCCTTGTAGGTTGTCGTGGGAACGACAAAGGCTGACGGAGAGACCGTAAAAAGAAAGAAAAAAAAAACCGATGGAAGGCAACGGGAAACCACCATCGTACTTTCCCAGAATAATCATGGCCAGACAAAAGGAAATTGAAGATAACGACGAGAGAGTGTGTGTGTGTTTGTGTTTGTGAGAAGAATGTTGAGAGTTCCATGGACTGCAACAAACGAGACAGTCTTGATGGAGGCAGACACAAGAAGATCGTTGTTGATAAGGAAGATTAAGGAAAGACAAGCAAATTCATAGGCCCTTTTATTATGAAAGAGGAATTAGAGCACCTGGTCACAACAAGAAAGCTGGAGGGAAAGAGAACACCAGGTAGACCCAGGGAGAAAATATTGGACGGACTTGCAGGGTGGCTAAGACAGAGAGGGTGGGATATGTACTTGCAGCGACAAAGGACAGATGCATATGGAGGGCCTTGATCGCCAACGCCATGCGGCAGGGCACATGATGATGATGATGACTGATCG
>JAPXFY010006249.1:0-2500 GCA_030674185.1 Monoplex corrugatus | reverse complement strand
AATTTTTTTGGCAGAGTCCAGTTGAAGTATTTCAACTTAGCCTAATAACAGCTGGCCTTTTCTCTTTCTCTCCTCTCTTTACATCTGATTTGCATATGCTTTCTTGTCATGTCAGTGTTTGCAACTACATAGTGCAGTCGTTTTAAGTTACAGCAATATAGACCAGAAATAGTTTTTATTGGCAGTAGCAATGATACAGCATATATGGTAGCTATAGCAGTACAAAAATAACAGTGGTAGCAGTAATAGTATCAGTTATTGTAGCAGCAGCAGCAGTATTGTAGTTGTTGCTAATTTCAGTTTCAGTTTCAGTTTTTCAAGATGACATCTCCGCGCTAGGAACGAATTCCACAAGCACAAACGTTACAGGTGCCATGGGTATGGTGATCATGGAACTAGCTTAAGCCTGCACATAAACCCCTGAGCTGGCCAGGTCCTGAGGCCCTACCTAGAATGCGTTTTACCTAGTCTATATTTTATACTGGTGTTTTATCAGCTTACCATTGGAATAATCTTGATTACATAAAAATGACATGTGTACCTTTGCATCTTACCTTCAAAAAGAAAATACATATAAAGTAAATAAATAATTAAAGGTCTGAATCACAACACAACTAGCTATTCTGTATAAACTCGTCTCACATAACACAACTCCCCCTTATCATTCAATGCCTAAATGCTCACCTCTCTACCAACTAGATGAAGACAATATTTTCTTGTTGCTAATGCTGTGTCACAAATCACTTTGCCACAAATTACACTAAAAGTATTGATTTAGCTTAAGTCACTGTCTTTGTCAGACTTTAAGGTGTGTGTACAGACTGAGAGTTATGATTCTACATGTATAATTATTATCATCATCATCATGGTCGTCATCACCATCAATTATTATTATTATATATTATTATTATTATTATTATCATTATTATCATTATTATTATTATTATTGTTATTATTATCATTATTATTATCATTTCTATTACAATCGTTAATATTATTATTACTGTAATTATCATTATAATACGAAATGAACTCAGTCGGGTGAAAGTACATGAAACAGAGGGTTGTTTTTTTTGCTTGTTAGTTTGTATATATTTGTCTTTGTACTTATTCATTTATTTGTAATGCTTTATTTACCCTGCTACAATAGTATTCCTTTTGAAATCGTTGTTTCTGTTTGTATCAATGATACCACAAAATTTCCAAAAAGAGTTAAAAGACAAACATTTTTTAAAATTAAAAAAACAAAACTTACGTTTTCTAAATGAAACATAACTCGTCTCTGCACAGACACACACACTCAACTCATAAACCAAAACATGCAGCCAAATGATTCAGTAAATAAAACCAGTAAATAGCCATGGGCAAAGTTTCACCATGACCCATCACTTATAGTTACCTCCCTTCCCCTCTCCTTCATCTCTGATCTTCCATTAATCCAAAATCCAGAGATAATGATAATGATAGTGATACTTTATGTTCATTTTGTACACAAACACACACACACACTAACAGACACACACTAACACTCACACACACTAACACACACTAACACACATCCACACACACACACACTAATACACTAACACACACACCACACACACACACATTAACACTAACACTAACACACATACATACACATACATATACACATACATACATACATACATACATACATACATGCATACATACACACATACATACATACATACATACATACATACATACATACATACATACATACATACATACATACATACATACATACACACAGTGTTTAAAGGACGGGCAAACAGGCAGGCAGGCAAGCAAAACAGCCGATAAAGAGAAACCAACTGTCACTTTATGTTTCGCAGTGGGAAAGATACCAGTATCATATCTGGGTGGAAAATAAAATGGATTATTCACACACACACACACACACACACACACACACACACACACACACACACACACACACACACACACACATACATACATACACACACATACACACACACACACACACAAACACACACACACATACACACACATACACATATAATATATCAAATTCCTGACAGTGACTCACCTCTGTTATTAAAACTGTAATTCAATACATCAGCAGGGTGATATATGGTTCAGGTCCATGGGATTTATATGAATATCGTGTTACAGACACTGATAGTACAGATGATGTTGGAAATATAACATTGTCATATCAGACGATATAGAAAAGGTCAGTATCAGTATCATAATTCGCACTACCAACAGGGATTTATATTCATATTCATATGTTCATATTCATATTAATTTTCATATTCATATTCGTATTCATATTCATTTCTTTTGTACAGTGGATTTTTGCATACAAAATTCGGGCTGCTGTCCCGTTTTAGAATGAGTGGCCGCAATGCAGCACAACGTTTTTTTTAAGCAAAAAATTTAGAAAGGCAAAAACACTAATCAGTTTTCAAGGGGAGGGACCTGGGAAATCAATCATCTCTTCAATGTTTTTATA